>JACCGJ010018937.1:0-12205 GCA_013407085.1 Atriophallophorus winterbourni | reverse complement strand
TATATATATATATATATATATATATATATGTGTGTGTGTGTGTGTGTGTGTGTGTGTGTAAAGAATTCAGGGAAAGCTCAAGCGACGAGCTATCGAAACACCTTTTGAACGCAACTCATCCCATGCAAGCCATTAGTTCATCAGACAGCTTGTTGCAAAAGCATAAAAGCCTTTCACATAAGAAGCGTGGCCTAATATTCAGAAGGTTGTGATTTGTCTCGAGCGTCAATGTATTTGAAATGTTGATCGCTCACATTTTAAATCAATCGAAACAAAAACAACAAATCAGGTGAATTGATGATGCATAAATAATAATATTGATAAAAAATAAACGGTTGTGCCATTGCGAAACATCAAAAATACCGCTAGAATGCAAACATACATTTAACGTGTATCATATGCTTTGAATTCCTATACGAAAAATGTATTTCAAATAATAGATATAATTAACCAGTAATTTTAATGTTTTTATCTTCGAAGGTTTATTCCATTGTACGTCAATGAAGAATCTTATGCAATGAATTTCACCAACGTTGAATCAAAGCAAGTCGACATTTACGAATGTAAGGACAGCGAAAACGTGAATATCGGTCCAGCGTTGGAAATAATTAAGATGAGAATTTCGTCATTTTCACAATACTATTTAGTTGTAGAGAATTAAGTTCAAAATCATACGCATATTATTGCTTTTTGAGTTTTAGAAAGTGTACATAATATCCCGATATGAATGGCATATGTGGTGGGCATTCGTACAGTTTTAGAACTCAAATTTCTGATAACATCATAAATTTCGCTCGAATAAAAATTCCCAATAGTTTAAGCAAAAAGAAATCAACAATCAACCGAATAGTGTATTCTTAAAATTCACCAGCAAATCTGAAGAACGACACATTCGCCGTGCGATGAGAGAATTGTTAAACGGAATATCTGTACATCTGTGCATTAGTTGAGTAAGCGAAGGCTCATCTAAGAGGGTGAATTGTTTGATTCTATCTCTTCGGAATTACAACAGGGAAACGAGTAATAATTTAGGCAGTTCCCAGTTTTATACAAGGTTTTTCACAATAGGCCCTAAACTGTTGGCTGGAATGTCTCGTGAACAGATTAGGTGATTGTAATTAAAATCTTTGAACCAAATTTATGCATCTGAAATCGACTAGGTCGTGACCTTTCCTTTACCTGTTCAACTTCCATATCGGCAAAACCATTTGATGCAAATAAGCCCGAAATTAATTATTTTTTAACGTTAAAAGTTTATGAGATATAATTCATTTTCCTTAAGCTTGTAGCGTAAATAATATTGAGAAATACTGAGAAGGGATTCCTCTCCATTTACCAAATTGTCACTCAGAATCACCAAAGATTGACTCAATGTTTTCGGAAAAATGAAGTCAAATTTGAATGTGATTTTTCCGTGTAGATTGTAACTAAACTCTCCGGGAGAGTTAATAAGTGTAACAAAATAATTAATCTATATTTTAAAAGAACGTAGCGATTCTCAAAGCCGTGAATATAAGTTCAGAAATAGCACACGCGAATATATGTTTCAAACAGAAATTCCCTCTTTATATATTTGCAATTTAGTTTTAAATTGAACGAACCTGAACAATTTTTCGCGCTGATAAATCTTTTCTTATATACGGTTCATTAATTCAACATGACCTTAAAAATTGTTCTGCATAATCGTCGTTTTCTACGTGTTAGGAGCTCATAGCATACCAAACATATTACCTAACTAAATTGTATGCTAGTTTGATATGAAGAGAGAAACATGAATTTCAGCAATCAAAATGAAATCTGTCAGTAATGACCAATTTTCTCGTCGTTAATAGTAATTCATGATATCATATCTGATTAATTTGTATTAGATTTTGTGCCCAATAATAGCTTTTGTTTTAAATGAAACAAATTAAAATTTATTTCTTTTCATCGTTGCTCGTTCGGCCGCAATTCGCATAATCACACTGAACGTCAGAGGAGACAATTTTGGAGTTCAGCACAAGTTTGAATGGACTGGGCCACGTGGCCGTTTGCCTCGGACCTGAAAACGTTTACGAATTGATAAAGGCTCCTAATTGTATATGCTCCGGCTTGTACAGCATCGTGTATTATCGTCGTGACAGTGGGGTAAGGAATAATAAAGAAATTCCTTGCAACACGCAGTGTATCAACCTGGATAATTTCCGTATTTATGTGAAATTGCGTATGCTCTGATTTTATTTTATAATTATAATAATGAAAGCACTCGTGTTTAACACAATTTACGTATTCATGAGTAAATATTTGAGTGGATAAATGCAAGTATAAAGAGACGTGATAAATGTATAAATGTAATCGAATATCAGAGGTTATTGTCTGGTATGTGATATATCTCAGGGTCATGTTACTCCTGAATAGCTCTTCACTATGGGATTAGAGGATGAAGTTAAACATTTGCTACGTGCAAAAATAATACTTGCTGCAAGAGAAATTTCCACTGAATGGGACATTCTAACAGTCTCGAATCCAAACTCAGCTTTAGCTGTAAATATGTTGCACACCGACTACAAGTTGGAACTCGGAATCGTGAATGTATTCTGGCATAGCATTGAGAAATATATATTGATCACGTGCTTAATCAAGGCAACAGAAATCACGAAGTCTAGGAGCAATGCGGTCAGCATGGTGCACCAGACAGAGATCACTGCAAGGGCTAGGGAAGTTTCAAAAATAAATCACAAAGTTTAATTTGAGCTTATACAATTAGTACTTTAGTCACATTGTTCCCACTCGTTGATTAATATGCATATGAGCTGGTGCCAATTGACTTTGTACTGAAATCAAGCCGTGATATCTCAGCCAGTTATCTACCTGATTAGACGCCACGATGAATTCAATAATCTGCTCAGTGGTAGTATTAATCAAAAATGGTGTTCTATTTATTACAGTATAAGAATTTTGTATTAAACATCTCATCAATGAAGACCATGGTACGGATAGTCAAATTATGTAACTACTTTGTGATAACTACTATCGTTGATCATAAACGTCCTACATATCTTACTGTTGCTTCAACGTTTCTGTTATTGTTGATTCAATGTAAATTTATGTCAAATACAATGTGAATTCAAACGCAGAATAACATTTAGAACAAACAAGCAACCGGCATTGAGGGGGCCACTGATAACTACCATAAAACCCTATGCAACTATTTATTAGAGTAACTTGTGAGTAATATAGGCTGAATGGAAAAATGTAAGATATTGAATAATCAATTCATGTAGGGTTTAAAAACAAACCAAGTGCAGAAAACAGATTTCAAGTCAACCGCGCAAGGCGCCTAAAATGAAACATATGTGCTGTCGTCTTATTGCACCATGAACTTAAAATTCTCATCCGGTTTCTTGCTGTTTGCCATCATCGGGTGATGCAATTCAGTACATATATGCTGAGTCACAATTTAAATAACATTGAAATGATAATGATATTTGAATTCGCAACAATATTTTCCCAGGTATGTCTTATGAATTCTACCTGAATTTGCAAATCTACGGATCAATTGGAGCAGAATCAGAAGTGCGAACAGTCGACATCCCTTCACTTGGACTAGGACCAGGGCCCATCGCAGCTATCTGCATCACGGCACTGTTAGTCCTTGCGAGTGTGACTTTAGCAATCTTGTTCAGAGAACATCTACTGAGTGCAATCGGAAGGTTGCGAAATCAATTCGCAATCTTTCGAACCAAACCTACTCAGCATGTACCGATGGAATTATCAAACTCGTGATGTCGGTTATGCCCACGTACACAATCCGTTACAACAATTCGCGAGCGCAGGCTTTGATATTGATTGCAAGATAAACATTCGTACGCATTATTTAATTTAATTTTGAATTGAATACAATGCGCTTTCATCTTTGCTAATTCCGTTTGATCAATACACAACTACATTTAAAATTGCAATATTTTTTTTACTTAAACCAACACTGAAAATGTAGTCCTTAGATGGTGAATTAAAAGATAATGTATTCGATGTTTATTAAGGCAATGTTTTGTCTGATTTTTTTGTTGGTCAATGTTTCAAGGATTTAGCATCATTACACTCAGAGTAATTGCAAGATAGGGTAAAATTATTTTTTCACGTATCATATGTTAGATTCATAATGGATAAATACCGGAAGTGAGTTACCAGAATGCGTTACAGAATTCACGGTTTATCTGGTTTCGTGTATATTGGTAATGTCTACGTACATGGATAACTGATTTTCAGAAACACAAAATAATAAGTTTTGCTCTGCGATTTCTGAGACAGGCTGACATACAGAGCAGTTAGTCGCCAGTATACGATAGAATTCTAAGTCAACCAATGCGACAACCGTGTTTCACTGTACAGGGCTAAACTTTCATTTTACGCAGAACCTCAACGTTGACGTGTTGATATATTTTCGCGAAACAATTCTTGCTGCCCACCATTTGGCCTGCTACCTAACAGTCATGCATGTAGTGATTTTCCGCACGCTTCCATCTGAAGCATATAAGCTACAGCAGTTGTTCGGTAAATTGAATTTTGAGGCAAAAAGCCATCTACAATACTAATGAAGATGCGCCGCACATGGGTGAGTAAGTAATTTGGGAACTTGAGCCTAATCGGGTCCCTGAGTACGTGAAAGCTATATTGGTTGCTGCCTAATCACTTTAGTATCTTAACTGGCGGAAATGCCGACAGCATTACAGAACGCATTTGGGCACCGAAAATATGATAGAAATGCAGAACTACTGGCTGCGTTTGCAGCTTTACGCAATGAGGTTCGGAGCTTCAAACTCAACCGTGAGCCTCGATCACCCACCCAATACCGAAAACGCTCGAGTAGCCATACTCGTTTACCCGTTCAACTTAAACACCTGAAATAAGGCGATGATGCGAAAACCACAAGCCAGCAGGTGTGCACGACTAACGTCGTCATCCGGAAACGGCTAGTTCGTCTTTGCTTCCTACATAATAAGTCTTATAAATACTAAATTTTGTATTGGACAGTACTGATTTGTTTAAGACTGCGTTCTTGCAGCGAATTTATCTCCGAACCTCCTTGTGTTAACTCTCGGAGCATCGCTCGTAATATAGATCTTCTATTTTCTAGAGTGACGTTATGCAGTTCATTGAAGTTCGATGTAAAAGTCGAATTGCAATAAAAAAATTTCAGTAATGTGGTTCGCTGCTTGTTGATGTTCTTGTCTCCGATAACCTCTTGTTCCCTGCTATCAGTATACATGAGTTTGTATACGTCGCGTCATATGATGATTTTTATACGTGGTCGATGTCATGTTTGGGCGACGAATATCAATCCATATAAACGTGATACAGACAGACTTGTGAATCAATAAAGCGGAAGATGGACTACATAGAATTGTACAATAATAAATGTGAAGAAACATTAGTCTGCTATTCGGCCTTCATTGCTGACATCTTTGTTTGCCGATTGTCAGACTTCAAAAAAACGATTTCTAAGCTGAAAATAAATATCACCTGTTTTAAGCACGGCATTCAAACACGCTATCCAGAGTTTAGTACCGGATCAGTGAAAAAAGGCCACCATACCAGTGACCAAGATGTTATCTGAGGATGTTTTCTACACAAGACATTAGTACTTCTCATTCCGGTCTGATTTCTTTCTCACAATATCACGAAAAAGACGATTAGGCAAACGTTTTGTTATTTTATGTTCCTGCATTTCATTACATATTGCGAAAATTAACGTGGTTAACTTATGTACTTTTACGTTCAGCTTTGGTGATATTGTAATTTTTTGGTTGACTGACTTGTATCATTTTAATTCTACTTTTAACACAGATTTTCAACTTGTTATACATGGTCGTATATTGTTTCTTGACTGTGAATATATTTATTTTAAAAAATGGTCATTCTCTTGCGTTGGGAAGTTACAATTTTGAACTAAACTTTCAAAATCAATATTTAAAAAAACATCGTGCAATCTGCAAATGTCATCACGAGGTTTAAACACCGAATCACATAGTGGTTCCTTGTCAAGCACTAAAGGCGCTCATGATTGACCACATTTATGTGTAGCTCACATCCATCGAAATTGCTTTTAACTACCAGTATCCGGCTGCTTGCCGTTATCAGGTGGAGACAGTACGATTAGGTTCAGTGAGCCCTGAAACATTTGATCAATGTTAAACAAGTGTATAGTTTAATGCCACTGTTGCATATGGTGTTTACAACGGAGCACGATGTTTAAACACAGAATAACATTGTAATTTGTGGTTCAGCACTCAATGCTCTTATGGTTGACCAACATAATTTGTTCCCCACATCTTTAACATCACATTTCAATACCGCATTCTAGCTGTTTTCCTTTATCAGGTCGAGACAGTTTGATTAGTTCCAGTGAGAATTGAATAAGTGGATAAATTATAAACATGTGTATACTTAAATTTCACTGTTGCAATGAGTTGGTACAACGAAACACTATGTTCAAACACATGATCACATAGTGATTTGCGGTCAAGCACTCAAGGCGCTTATGAATGACTAAAGAGATTTGTCGCTCTCAAACTGCGAAAGTACACCCCACTACCGGTTTCTAGCTGTTTGACGTCATCTCTTGTGAAACCACATTGAGATTCGGAGTAAATTTTATCAGCTTAAACTTGTAGCCGGATCTGTAAAACTTTAGCAAACAATTTGCCTAAAATATTCAGAAGGGACATTTCTCTGTAATTTTTGCAGATGCATCTCTCACCCTTATTCTTGAATAGCTTGATGAAATTTCTGTTTCTAATCAAATGTGAGAACCCCCAACTCCTGCCAACATTGAAAAAGCAAATGGTGAATTGCCTTTAATAATGCTGCTCTACCGCATTTGATGAGCTCAGGTAAAACTCCGTCGTCACCAGGGCTTTCCCATTCGCTAAGTGATCGATTGCCATATTGAGCTCATCAAAATTAGGTGGGGTATCTGGATATTCAGTGGTCGTCAACCGCTCGCCATTTTCAAGTGCATGCGGTAAAACCGTACAGTTTCTGGAGAAAAGAGAAGAGACGTGCTCTACCCATCTTTCAATATGCTGACTTTTGTCGAAAATCGGGTTACCAGATACCGACTTAATAAAAGCATTTTACGTTTGTTTGGGCCAATGGCTTTCCTCATCCCATAAAAATTTGCGGTATCAGCAGCTTCTTGGTTATTGAGGCTAATTTCAGTTTAAAAGTTGTTTGCTCATCGCCCTGCAGTCTGCTGGACCTTATTTCTAGCTTCTCTTAGGATGTGTAGGTTTTTATCAGTTGGCATACATTTGAACAACAAGAATGCTGTGCGTTTTCCATCCAACACAGCAGTCATCTCCGAAGCTTTTGTTTCGAACCGGGGGCTCGTTCGACCTTTATTCGGACCGAAAGTGGTAAACGCGACTCGGCACATTCAGGTTTTTATCGATTCTCACATTCACGAATCGAATTTAACTGGAGTTGTCATGTTGAAATCGGCTGTGATGGCTTTTGCGAATCTCCCAGTTAGATTAGTTTCGCACATGCGAGTGACGTATATCCTATAATTAGCAGACAATTTGGTGCGGTGAAATCTGTTGAGGGAAAGCTTCAGTATTGCACAAACCAATGAATGATCAGTTTCGAGGTCTGCGCTTTGATATGATCTGGTTAGGAGCACGCTTCCTATATATCTTAACAAAAATAAAATCAAGCTGATGTCATTGCTTATAACAAGGATGTTTGCAAGAGACATTATGCTCAGTTTTTGTTTAAAAGTATGTGTTACTGACACGAAGATTGAACTGTATGCACATTTCTAAAAGCCGTTGTCCATTTCCATTTGCATAACCTACACGAAACCTCCCAAAACAGGTTTACCAAGACTCGTATATAGAACCAACTCTGACATTGCAATCACCCAACACCACTACACAGTTTTTCTGTGACACGTTTTGTAGGACAGTTGCGAGGTTATCATGAAATGCGTCCTTTTCAGCAAGGGTCGAGGAAAACGTCTGTGCATAAACGTTGATAAACGTAATGGTACAATTCAGATTCAAATCCGTTCGCTACCACTGCTGCTTGGTTGAGTTGCTTTTAATATGTCAATTCGCACGGCAAACCGAACTTCATGCATTCGAAGCTCTTTGGAACAACTTATTTCCCAAAAGAAAGTGTAATCTATTTCTGAAAGCTCACCAGTGTTTGGCAATCGCGTCTTTTGCGTAGCATCCACGTCGACATTTTGCCTGTTTATCGCATTGTTAATTGCGGCTGACTTTCTTACGCCACTAATTTCCGAGACTTCGTCAAAAAATTCAGGAAGCATAAAACGGACTTCTTAGGTTCCAAATTTCAGAACTGAAACTGGTTACTTAGTATTTCGATTCGCTGATGCGGAAAGATACATACTTATTGTCGTTTGTGTCCTTATCCCCATGCACTCAATGATGTTAGCAGACCGTGGCGAGACGGTACCTTATTGAATGGAGGCTACCCAGCTTGATGCGGGCGGTAGCCGTCTAATGAGACCAAAACTCTTTCCTCATTGCAAACGCAGCCCTAGGCGCTTAGTTCTTCGCCAATCGGGCCATAGTCTTTAACCGGTTCCTGCTGCTCTCCGTATTATTTTCAGCAGAAGCGCAATGAAGTGTCCTCTCCATGGGTGCGTTGTGATGTATGCTAGGGCAATTCGAAAATGATGAATAAATGTTGCCCATGAAGCAAAAGCTCCCTTTTCGCCGCACCACAGGAACCAATGAACAGCTAGGCTGAAACGTGTTGACAATGATGCCGCCGCAGAAGCTGGAAGGAAGAAATTAAATAAAATTTAGACTGCATAACGGGAATCAGGATGCGGAGTTTTTCTCAAGATTAAGTTCTGAAGCCTTTTTCGTGATTAGATTTAGCCACAAGGCAGTGGAGGTATGAGATACGGATTTTTCTTCCCCCAGGTTGACCGCCTGTATGGACTTACGCGCTTTACCTGCCAGATGTAGGCTGGTTTGTGAGCGTGAATCAGCCGCCCTCGCCCTTTCTTCTGTCAGTAGAAGCAGTTTCGCCGGTGCAGAGAAAAACCACGCGTGCGGGCATGGAGATGGGTTTAGTTGTCAGAGGCTGTATGAGATGCGTGCCATTGGAAGATTTTGGAAATCTGTGAAAAACTTGGAACCGCAAATGGTGTAGTCTCAGTTGAATTAAGGGGAATAACTACGTCAAGCATACTCTAAATTCTGTTCGCCGAGAGAATTTATGTATGCTTAAAACCACAAGCATGATTAATGCGAAGTGCCGCACAGTCAAAGACTGCACGTGGGATAAAATACTGTCCAATTGCTCAGACGGATGTGGGAAAGAAAAAAGCAATGACAGTGAGACACCAACGTGCAGCACCCGGAATCAATTCAGTACGATGTTACATGCACACCACAAGTGTACTGTACGGTTGCACATCGGTGAGTTTAGGGTATGGTACAAAAGCATAAGTCTAATCTGGGCGAGGTGCCGCAAAGTCAGACTGCATGTGGGCTGAAATACTGTCAGTTAGCCCAGCCCCTCCCAGAATTAAGAAAGAACACAGAAACCTAAATGGCACTTACTCTCCAGGATGTTTCAGCATGCAGCTTGCTACCCGTTGACAACCAAATTAGCACGGTTTTAGCCGCACAGCGCAAAATATGAGTAAAAGCTAATTTTCCCCACTTAGTCATATGGTAGATTTCGAACGACAAATTCAAGAAAGCACGAATCCTATGGAGATTAACTTCCACTAACACTGATATATAGATTTCTTACAAATAACAACGATCTTCAAATACAGAATCACAAAATTGAGATTCACGGCAAATCGTTCGAGGCGCACGTTGAAGTCCAACGTACCAAATTATCAGTCTACACAACAATGAAGGTTTTACAACATCGATTCATGTTCACAGTCAGTAACAGGAATCTTCAAACATATTCTCTGGGAGCACACTGCGCACTTAGAAATACAGAGGGAAAGCACGACAGTTTTAACTTTCAAAAGTAAATGTTTACGAAAACGTAACTCTCTGGAATGCTTTGCAAATTTAATAATAGAGAAGAACGATTTAAATCGAAAAGTTGTTCAACCGAACCCCAGACTTAAAAATAGGCTGGTCGAAATACGTTTGGTGTTCTTCGCAAATATTTGAATTGGTTTCGCCTTATTCGTTTTTCTCTGAACAAAAATAATGCTCCTCGATTTGGTGAACTGATCGCAATATATGCATTGTTGGATTCATTTCAGTAACATAATGAATTTGCCGGTTGTACGTACTGATAAAACATTAGCAGTATATAACTCACCCAGCTAGTTCATACTTTGCGTTGAAAATGACAATCTTTGTGTAATTTACCCGGAACGCGAGTTTTGGATCTACAGTCCCTATATAATGTGTGCAAACAGAACGAGAACGATCGCGTGGTGTGTGAATGATATGCATACATCTGATCTTTATGATTATTTCAAAAATTTTCATACTAGTGAGTAGGCTGTAGTTTGTTTTAGGGATTGAATCATATGTTGCTGTGATAGTCAAGATCAAGATTCAAGATTCAAGAATATATGGAATAAAAAAGCTCGTAGCTGTACAACACCACAGGATATTCGTATAAGGACAATAAATATATATACAAAAAAGATTGATTCTTCAGAAGATCGACAGTTTTGTAGTTGCAAAAAATGCCATGTATTGTGTCGGTATGATGGGTAAAAAAATATTCGTTTGGAAAAAAATCATGTTATATATACGGGATGTAGGGTGGAATTACTACGCATAAATATATCCAGTTTGTTCCTGAAAATCTTTCCACTAGATGATTGGACAACATGTGACGGTAGGGAGTTCCATAAGAAACAAACGCGCACCGAATAAAAGAACCGACGGCAGTTCCGGTGGGAATGTGGAATATCAAATGCAAATGGGTGAGTACGTGTGGCATGGCTTGACTGGAGGCGAAATAGATTTCTCAGAGGGTGCGCCTTGGAGTTTATTATTTTGTAGGTTAGTATTAGATCGAATCGAACCCTTCTGCGAAGCAGTGTATCCAAATTAAGCTGCTCAAGTCGATTCTCATATGGTAGGTTGCGGAGGCAGCCAACCATTTTAGTTGCTCTGTGATAGATCCTCTCGAGCAGCTTGATGTCCTTTTGTAGCCACGGTGCCCAAGCTTGCACTGAGTAATCCATCACCGGGTTAATATACGTATTTATGAGCATGGAGAATGATTCCCGAAAAAAATGTCCAAAAATACGCCGAAGCATACCTAGCATGCGGCTAGCTCGGTTGTACACTGCTTCGCATTGCATGCTAAACTTCAGACTTCCACTAATCCATATGCCGATGTCTTTTCCTTTGGTTGTCCATTCCAGTTGATTTGGTCCAAGGTTGTATGAGAATGGAAAATCTTTGCCTATTTGCAACATTTTACACATTCGGAAGTTGAATGGAAGTTTGTTTCGATCCGACCAGCTGTTCAATAGATCCAAATCGCTTTGTAAGCGCAAACAGTCCACGCTTGACGTGATTCGCATCCAAATTTTAACATCATCCGCAAAGAGAACCATTTTGGCTGTGACAAGTTTCGGAAGGTCATTGATGTAGACCAAAAAGAGAACCGGACCAAGTACCGAACCTTGTGGGACACCGCTAGTGGCCTCGATTTCCCCAGACATCACACCATCGATACGTACAGTTGCTTTGCGATCAAGAAGGTAACTTCTCAGCCAGACAAGAAGGCACCCATTAATACCAACATCGTGCAACTTGCGCAGCAGTATAGAATGGTCCACGCGATCAAACGCCTTTGATATGTCCAAGTAACACGCATGCATGCAACCACCATTATCCACTGCCTGCGTCCAGTCATACAGTGTCTCCAGTAGGTTGGTCAAGCAAGAACGAGACTTTCTAAATCCATGTTGCTCTCTGGACAACAAGTTTTGGGCTTCGAGATGACTCACAATTCTTTCGCACACAATTCGCTCCATAATTTTTGAGATCACTGGAAGGAGTGTAACAGGACGGTAATTTGCTGGGTCAGAACGAGTTCCACCTTTGTAGATGGGTGTTATGATTCCCCGCTTCCAGTCATTAAGTACAACACCCTCCCTCAAGGAGTGATTAAATAAATCACAAAGTGTTTCGCACAGTTGACTGCCGCTTACATTTAGGATTGCAGATGTGATTCCGTCAGC
>JACCGJ010018935.1:0-27059 GCA_013407085.1 Atriophallophorus winterbourni | reverse complement strand
CGATAAATCGTAAAGCATTCATCGATTGTAATAATCTCTGGTTTGATTTCAATGCTTTAGACAGCGAAGAACTACAATACGTAATGCTCTACTGCCCGAGTCCCGTTGAGATATAAATCAAAATGAACGCTAAGTGAACCTGAACAGACTATCTGCACCTGATGATGGCAAACCGACAGAAACCGATAGTGGTGTATGAGAGATGGGGTTGAGAGCACCGCAATATATTTTACTTTTATAAGTGCCTCGAACGCTTGGCCAGGGATAACTTTGTGATTTTGTATTTGAGAATCGTGGTTCTTTATAAAAACATATAACGGTGGCTTACAATTATAAATTCGTTTACCACTACACTACTGTTTAAAGGCTCATTAAACATCATATTACTGCATCCAACTGATGAAGACAAACTGCCAGAAACCAGTAGTGGTGTATAAGTGAAGAGGATTTGAGCACCGCGGTATAATAAAATAAACTTAATTTATTAAAAAGTTGAAGTGAAGGGCCATATCTGTACGCTTTATCATCAAATTTAGAACTATTCTTCTCTTTATCAATAGCAAAATTTTAAAAATAACATTGAATGTTTGGCCACAATGTACATACCACGAACATTCTTGGTAACTGTAAAATGATTGATAAAGTCTTTTGAGAGGTACTCGTTTCGAAATTCAGTAATATTGATTAAGAGCTAATAAAATTATGAGGAAATGTACGGAAACATTAATAAATAGAATATCGCCTATTTAATTTCACTGTAGCGTTCATCACCTGCTGTAAAATCCAAATTGAATGTGTCAACTGTATCCAAATCGATTATTTGTAACATTTGCTAACTATTTTATATGGATTCATCATGGAAAGCTTGAAACGTTTCACTAAACAATAACAGGGTTCGATCTATCAGTCTCATGTAAACACGATTCAAACTTGTCAATGACGGTAAACACGAATAATGAGACAAACCTTATCCAAAAACAACAAATATTTTCACGTGTAGATAATATAACCATAATCATCACTCTCTCATTCAACAAATAGTATGAGAGAAAAGTGCTTGTTTTTCATAATTATTATCAATAAAAATGAGATACTACCTGAATTTTAGCCTACGCAATCAAATTGCGAAGCAATACTATTATCATTTTATTAATAAATACGAGATACATTGAACTAATAGAAAATTGTTTAACATAGGTCTATTTAAATTCGTTTCAGTCATTCTAAGATAAAATATAAGTAGTTAGCTTGCATATTCTTTTTATTGTGTGGAATTCGGGTGAAATATTCAACAAAATAAGATTGTAATTAATGAAAAGTAAAATCTAATTTTGAGCGTCATCTAGTAAACACATGATTTGCATGAAAATCAAGGGAAATATCAAAATGGGGTCAATGCTCTGTGTTTTGCCTGAAATAGGAATTTCGAATAAAATTGCTTTATAAAATTAATTGATCGTGCGTTATCGACTTAATATTTGCAATAGTTTTCATTAAAACTTGCCGTCATACGGTTTGTCTGAAATACACACTGGCGTAATTATTTTCAATAATACGAGAACATGTTTTATTAGAGTTTACCCACAAAGATTGGCTCATTATCGACAATTGCTGAAATATGTGAAAACGTTTTGTGAATCTTATGACATATCAGCTTTAGAAATCAACGTGTGAGCAAGTGAAATAACGCGTCCAATTCTCTATTATAATCTTCACCTACTGTTCAATTCGATTGAACAGCTGAAATTTCATTATCGATATACAACTTGAGAGTTTCACATTTGCCATTGTTGCGCTGCTATAAAACCCGTGAATAACCGTAGTGACGAATCAGAGTAGACCTTATCTTACTTTACAAAACTTTCATACCCCAAACCATCCCTTACATTATTTATTCACGCGAAGGGATACAAGAAATTATCGGACTCATCAATATGTGCTGGTCGTACCCCAGTAGCGCCTGAAATGTAGAAGGTATTTTTATTCTGTCCGTGTCTGTTTTACTTACAACAGTTTACCTTCAAACGTTGCTCACTTCACTAGCTTGCATTAATTTAAAACGAAATTAGACAAATTTTCATTGCATTATTCGTATCCATAATATTTATATACTGTTTAATCTATTTCCTTATATTGTTTATGCAAATAAAATTCAATTTTTACCATCCTATGGTTGTTGTTGAGCTTGTTGCTTTTCAGATCATTAAGAAACATTGAATTACCAAGAATTACATTATATCATCGAATACGCTTATACAAAATTGACCACACAGTTAAAGACATCTATACTATCACGTTATTCCAACATGCCATGCCGAATACGTGAATGATGTTCGCACATATCATCAAGCGGCTCGTGCTTGGAATACGTGTAGCATTAGTAAAGAGAGTTGAAATTTTCGAAACATTGTTGAATTTAACTGATTTTAGCAAGTTTAACTTTGACTGTGATCACCTGACAGAAATTATCCATGTTTGCCTACATTATCGAAGCATCAGATTTCGCTATGTACCTCATTAATCGAAATTCATTTCCGAATTTTGGAATTTCAGTATACCTTCAACAATTTCGATTTGTTGCGTGGCCCAAAAATGACAAAAGTTTCGCTAACTGATTTTTAAAGGTGAGGAATTAGAAAAAGGCCTTGGTTCTGGCCATTTTTCGAAATAATCTTCAAGTAAATTTCGAGTTGATGGGACATTTTTGTTATATTGAAATTTACACCTGACATTATTACTAGCATTAAAGGTATATTGTTCTACTCCAAATTACTCCGAACATACATGGCAACTTATATGCGGTTTTTTCTTCGAATAATGCGATTCTACAAGCCCGAATACTTCCTTCAAGTTGTGGTTGTAATAGTGATGTTTTTACCAACCTATGGCATATGAATGAATTCACGTAGCCTCGATAATGCCAACAATCAAGGATTATTGGACGTGCTCCTGTTGCTCTAAACGTATGTCGGTCGATGATCAAAACGAAAGAACTCCCAGCTACATGTGATTCCGTTCGAATTGAGTGCGCTATCTCTCCGGGTATTGCATTAGGATGAGTCATCATACTCAAATAGTAGGCTGATATATTTGAGAGCTAATGTAAACGGCACTGTCGGATGAAAGTCTATTAGTTTGGTTTCTTGTATACATAATATATTTTAGCAACATAAAATTCATTTGTTATGAAATTATAAAAGAGTGTTTTTTGAATCACACAAACAATGTTTTCACAAACTTACAAATATTAAGTTGGCAATAGCCACTTTTGAATATTATTACTGTAATTTAAAAAAAATTAAGTAAGACTTTTGATGTTATTTATAAAAATGAAATATAACAAATGTTGACATGTATAGTTAGGATTTTACATTCGAAATTTACATTTCTGAAAAACAAAATGTTCAAAATCCTTTGTGTATAAATCTTCAAAAAATTGATACCTCTGACAACCCTTTGAAAGTAAGCTCTCAACAATTTCGAACAGAAAAAATAGAATCATCGGGAAAAACAAGTGTCATACGATTATTTGTTGACTATAGCACCATAATTAAACAAAATGCGAAATACAAATCACAAACCCGTGTAAAGCAACCTAACGAAAAATAGCCACATGTTAGGTCTACGAATATTGCTGCGTTGGAAATTTAATATTTTCAATGGTATTTATAGGATCCACCTAATGTATGTCTATCAATACGCGAGCACAGTTCATGATAAAATGGAAAGCGTGTCTATGATTGGACAAATTAAAACTGCTTTGAAATTTGGAAATCTTGCTAATATCTCCAGTGAAATGATTTAGAATGGATAAATTTCATCATTTGCAAATGCACTTGAGCATATAAATATGTTTTATAAATATGAAACACGTAGGAAAAAGTGAATAATTTTTATTTGCTAAACAAGAGATTAAGCGTCAGATTGAACTCAGAACTCAGAACGTTTTATGGTAGAAAAAGCAGTAAGCTTAACAATAGCCATAGATTGAGAAGGTATATGGAATTAAGGATATAAAATCTACCAAAAGTCAATAGGGACAGTTAAATTAAGTTGTATAATTTCATTGCAATGCATGAGAACACAATAATTACTTGTACGCAGAATATACGAAAACGCTATCAATGAAATGAATATATTTTCAAGTAATTCAGTTTTAAGTTACATAATTCTTAAAACAGACTAACATTTCAGCTATACATATTTTTCTAAAGATAAATACACGGGTTGACATGGTACGTGCGTCAACACTCCCCCAAATTCAAATAGGCACTAAGTGAATATTTTCCATTAAAAACATGAAAAATTCTGTCATCAATGCGTAGGGCCATTTTCAAAAAAAATGGTAGTTTTCTGTAGAATATCCTCGCGTTTGCACTTGTTTACTCAAATCAGAAGTTATTGCGATTTGCTTTACATTTCGTCAAAATTCTTCCACACTTTCGACAACATTTTTCACCACATTTATTGCATGAAATTAATTTTATTCTTTCTTGAGCAGGGTTTTCCGATCAAGTGTGCGAGACATCTTGTCAAATGAGTGCGAGATTCTTTTCAGTTTTTGTCTTGTACAGATTGTCGTCATTCTCTGAAGAATCATGGGCAATTTTTCAGCGTATTCTGTGTTCCATTTCACTTGTGTCTCTAATAAACAATTGTTATTCTAATATATTTAGCTTGTAATATTTCAATTAGCTTTCACTATTTTTTTCAGATTACAAATGTCAAATTCTAAATTACCCCACAGTCATATCAAATGAAAGTTATTGCAATGATGTTTATCTCCAGTATGTGTATAGTTGCAGTAAAAAACTGAAGATTTGCAAAAACCCTATGACTGCTTTAATATGTTGGCTTCTCAAATGCAAAATTAAGGCCATGAATTTTGCATGAACACCTCAACTATCAGCGTGGTGAAGCAGGTTTTACAGGTCATAATTTTGAATCATTGAAAGAAAACACGACCAGCTATGATTCACACGGAATCCTTTGAAAATGAGGTTTTATCTGCCGGCAAACCATTATTGTCTCTTCATACCACGTGGCATACAAAGTATGCAAATACAAGAATCGTCATACAAATGTAGAAGTGAATAAGTCATATAAATTGCGAAGTGGGAAAGGCATTGTTCAATGCTGCTAGTACGGTTAAATTTATTGATGCAAAACTGGATACTAGGGGATTAAAATGAAACATGCGTTGCTTAGATTTATTTAAGAGTAACTTCAATGCAAAAGGCAAAACGACTGTTCAATGTTGACTGTTTTTGCTGACATTTGCCTGTTCGTGTGAGCACCACGTTATGATTAATCGCACACGGAAAATTATTCAAGAGCAGAAGAGTTTCAAATCTAGATGTGTGCATCTCATCGATACGATGGCGGTCAGAAGTTCACGAGTGATATTTTGCACATGAAGGTTTCAATAATTGTTACTTTCAATCTTAGGTGCTTGGTAGAGCCTAGAATATTGGTGTTGTGAACAAGTGGCCATCTCAACAACTTTAGCACAGCAAAACAGTTTTACTAAGACTAAGCTGCGTATATTTCGCTGGTAAACTAAGCAAAATATTGTATTAACGCAGTTTAATAAAATCCAACATGGTTATCTGAACGTCATATTAAGAAAATCGTGTATTAGCATCACGTAAATTATAAATAGGATCATAAATGTGCTGCTCATCGCAAATATGGGTTAGGATCCGTCAGCGTTCACAGTAAGGCTGCGAAGCTAGGCTTAGTTGATTGCATTACAGGTCATACTTAGGCAACAAAATAAATATCATCAAACAACATTTGATCTTGAGATTGAGTAAACTGTCATCTAATTTAAAATCTCCTAATCGCAAAAAGAGAAGAAAATTGATGGGAATATGTTTGTGAGTGGTCGTGTGTTCATAATTGAATGAAATGTTTCTGCAGTCGGTGACCGCAGTCAGTCTCCATAAAATGTATATGCGGTTTGTGATTTTAAACTGATTTGCTAAACGATACATCGCCAAAATGTTCGCTTTATCCAGCACGTTGCTTTATTCTGATCAACGGTGACGATGTGCGTAGCCTTCAAAAGCGGTTAAGGTTGTTCATTTGCGGCTGTCTTGAACCGTACTGTCTCTTGACCAGTTCGGGTGCAATCATTTCGAGTTACCAGGTTTCGATCGTACACAATAGTTGTCGTCCGACTTTGGAATACAATCAAGAACCCACAAAATTTCGGGTTCTGGGGTTATTGCATGAGGACGGTTCGAGCCAAAATATCATAGAAGATTTGGGGAGATGCACAACGCCAGCCTCTTTCGTTAATTTCGCATATATGCGCCCTGCGCGTTGAGGGCATTTCGATGTTTCGGTTAGCGAGAAATCGTTTGACAAATCAGATTAAAGTTACAAGCGGGATAGACACGTTGAATTCGGTGTTGTATTTACTTAATTTGCCTATAGAAAGTAGCCGTTCATTCTTATTTTTATCATGTGCTTAATAAGCGTTATAAACCGATTATCGTTCTCTTGCCTTGAGAGATTCATGGATGAACGCGATTAACGTTAGGCATCGTGACCTCGTTGATGCATTGAGGTAATAATGCAATGTTTGATCGAGTGACTTGAAGCCTGTGTAAACAATGTAATAGAATGTAAAGCATGATACGCGATTTAACCATGATTAACCTGGCATAATCATCTCAGCCTCCCACAACACCCACGATATCCACTTGACTTTAATTTTTGACCGTGTTCGTTCGGCTTAGGACAGTGTGAAATCTGTAGTGGATATGTGCAATTTATAACAGTTAATGTTATATTGAATGCATGAAGAATGAACGAACTCACGGAAAGTGACGGTTTAGTGTCCGGTGCAATAATCCGCACGCATACAAATTGATTCAACTTCAAATCTCTTGTGTCACGTCAATCAGGAACGACTAATTCGTAAAGCTTGAAGATCCGGTGACACGTTAATCTTGCCGTTAACCGTCTCGATTCACGAACAACCAGCTGTGCAGCACCACGAACAATAGCAGAACCAGGAGACGCGCAGTCCAAAGTATATTGTTAATTAATGATTATTTACAGAATGCGATAAAAAGAATGAGTAACGACAACTCATTTAACGAAACAGAAGATCAATAGTCTATGAGTGAATAGGACAAGAAGAAATCGATAGATCGATATGGCAATATCGATTATCGGAACAAAACGATAACTTCTAAGTTAATGAGTGAAAATGATACAAAGATGAGTATGTACAAATTGTTGATTGAAGCAAGCATCGAGGGAAACGAAAATACAATTGGAAAGAAAGTGAAATTACAGGTTGCCACAGAATTCCCTCCCCTAGAGCGTGAGTCAACGCATAAACGCTCGATACACCGTCTATGGTATGTATTCAACCAGTCTTGCGGGTAACCTCACTCTACGGCCGGCACGTGTTTGACGAGATGAAGGGATAGACAGCATAGGTGAGGGTCGCTTGGATGTAACGTCATTGTTTTTAATAGGTTCTGTAGGTGGGGTCGAATGGGTAGCTTCTTGTGACGGTTTTTCCTCGATATATGCAGGTTTTAAGCGATCTATGCTGACTGTGTTTTCAACGCCGTTGCGTAACAGAACGAAATATTTGGGTTTGCGGTCGATTACTTTAAATGGTCCTTCGTACGGGGTCTGTAATGGCTTTCTGACAGCATCAACTCGAACGAAGACATAGGGGCAATTTTTGAGGTCGTTGTGGATGAATGAAGGGCGGTCAGCGACGCGGGTCGGTACTTGTTTGATGGCCTGGAAGTGTTTCCTGAGTCTCGAGCAGTAAGATCCTGGGTCGATTTCACCAGTAGTGCGGGTATCCAGTATCATTTCGCCAGGCAGTCTCAGTGTTGTACTAAATAGCAATTCTGAGGGGCAACAACCGATGTCTTCTTTAACGATGTTTCTAATACCGAGAAGTATGATAGGAAGACATTCAGACCACTCTGTTCCAGAACAAGCAGTAATAGCAGCTTTCAATTGACGATGAAAACGTTCGACCAGAACGTTGGCTGTAGGATGATATGCAGTAGTACGCACATGATCACATCCTAGTAAACGGTTTAAATCACGGAACAAAGCGCTTGTGAATTGCGATCCTCTGTCGGTAGTAATAGTAGCGGGTACACCAAAATTGTATATCCATGAATCGACGAATGTTCGTGCGATGGTATCTGTGGAGGTGTCACGAACTGGGACAGCTATAGGCCAGCGAGTGTATCTATCAACGCATGTCAAGATATAGCTATAAGTTCGGGAAACGGGTAAAGGACCAACAATATCCAGGTGGATATGCTTGAATCGACCGTCGGGTACAAGGAATGTGCTGAAAGGGGCACGGATATGTCGATGAATTTTGCTGCGTTGGCTAGCTACACAGTGTTTGGCCCAATGACGGATTTCACGTTGCATAATTTGCCAAATGAATCGTTCTGTTATGATTTCCACAGTTGAACGAATACTCGGATGTGACAATCCGTGAAAGTGATCGGAGATCTTCCGGCAATATGTTTGCGGGACAAAAGGTCTCGGCTTGCCGGTCGATATGTCAAAGTGGATCTTGGCGTCGCAATCAAGCAGCGGCAAAAGGGCAAATTTGAGTGACTTATTTGCGACAATTTTAGAAAACTCAGAGTCGTTTTCCTGATGACTGGCCAGTTCTCTTAGATAGTGTACTGAGTTGCTTATCTGTTGGGTAGTGCAATGCGATAAGGCATCAGTGACTATGTTGCGGTCACCATCGATATGTCTTATATCTGTAGTGAACTGCGCGATGAAGTCAAGTTGACGAATTTCTCTTGGAGAGTTTTGGTCTGTCGTAGAACGGAACGCATAAACAATTGGCTTGTGATCAGTGAACACAGTAAAGGTGCGTCCATCGAGTAGGTGACGGAAGTGTATAATAGTTAGGTAAATGGCGAGAAGTTCGCGTCCAAAAGTGCTTTACCTAGTCTGGGCTGGTTGTAACTTCCGTGAGAAAAAGGACAGTGGTTGTATCTCTCCGCTTACTTCTTACTGCAGTACGGCTCCGACTGCGACTTGTGATGCGTCGGTTTTCAGGAATAAATGTGCGTTATCGTCGGTTTTCAAGTGACTCAGAGCGGAAGCGTTGCTCAAACGTTTTGCAGCGGTTGTAATCGTCAACTTTTTGGGATTTCCTTTCAGCATGTCAGTTAGCGGTTGAAGTATTTTAGCGGCGTTGGGGACAAATCGTCCATAGTAGTTAACCACGCCTAGGAAACGGCGAAGGCTTTTGATTGATTGTGGCATTGGGTATTCCAGTATGGACCGTGTCTTTTCGGGCAGTGAGCTCATTCCATAGAAGATTTAGGGAGATGCACAACGCCAGCCCCTTCCGTTAATTTCGATAAATGCGCCCTGCGCGTTGAGGGCTTGCGATGTTTCGGTTAGCGAGAAATCGTTTGACAAATCAGATTAAAGTTACAAGCGGGATAGACACGTTGAATTCGGTGTTGTATTTACTTAATTTGCCTATAGAAAGTAGCCGTTCATTCTTATTTTTATAATGTGCTTAATAAACGTTATAAACCGATTGGCGTTCTCTTGCCTTGAGAGATTCATGGATGAACGCGATTAACGTTAGGCATCGTGACCTCGTTGATGCATTGAGGTAATAATGCAATGTTTGATCGAGTGACTTGAAGCCTGTGTAAACAATGTAATAGAATGTAAAGCATGATACGCGATTTAACCATGATTAACCTGGCATAATCATCTCAGCCTCCCACAACACCCACGATATCCACTTGACTTTAATTTTTGACCGTGTTCGTTCGGCTTAGGACAGTGTGAAATCTGTAGTGGATATGTGCAATTTATAACAGTTAATGTTATATTGAATGCATGAAGAATGAACGAACTCACGGAAAGTGACGGTTTAGTGTCCGGTGCAATAATCCGCACGCATACAAATTGATTCAACTTCAAATCTCTTGTGTCACGTCAATCAGGAACGACTAATTCGTAAAGCTTGAAGATCCGGTGACACGTTAATCTTGCCGTTAACCGTCTCGATTCACGAACAACCAGCTGTGCAGCACCACGAACAATAGCAGAACCAGGAGACGCGCAGTCCAAAGTATATTGTTAATTAATGATTATTTACAGAACGCGATAAAAAGGATGAGTAACGACAACTCATTTAACGAAACAGAAGATTAATAGTCTATGAGTGAATAGGATAAGAAGAAACCGATAGATCGATATGGCAATATCGATTATCGGAACAAAACGATAATTTCTAAGTTAATGAGTGAAAATGATACAAAGATAAGTATGTACAAATTGTTGATCAAAGCAATCATCGAGGGAACGAAAATACAATTGGAAAGGAGGTGAAATTACAGGTTGCTACAAATCTCAATGGAACTGATAACTGCATCATATTTTTAGACAATACAGCGTGTGGCTAAACGCTCCAATAAATATAGTGAACGATTGTAAACAGCAACATTGCCGCAGATAACAAAATAATGCATCTTTTTATCATAATATCCATATCGTTAGTAGATTTAGTATTTTTCGATGAGATTTTATCAAATTTGAACAAGGATGGTCATATGGCCATGTTAAGTTCTGAACAGAGAAACTTTAGAACCTCTGTGCTCCTGTGACTCTACCTAACGGAAAAGCGCCGAGATATTTTCTTGAATTATAAATTAAACAGATTGGAAGCATTTTATAGTTACCTTAACAACTTGGATCCCAAAATCCAAATTACAAAGAAGATTGAGTCGACAAAAGGGACACTTCCATTCGTGGACTGTCTCGCGCGAAAGCAGAATGGTGAAATAAGCACTACGGTCTATCGTAAGCCAATCGACACAGATGCGGTCTTGCGGTACTCATCAGCGCACCCCCAATTGTATTTAATTCAGTGGCGGAATCGCTGCTCTACAAAGTTAAACGCTTGTGTAGCGATGCTAGCGATAAAAAGCGAGCCCATCGAGAAGTTAGTCGTCGACTTGGTGATCATGGTTACCCTAAGAGCCAACTGAAACGGTTTAAATACCCAGCACCCAAAATGGAAAAAGTTTGGCGTGCAACAGTTTCTATACCTTACGTTAAGGAAGCGACAGAGCAGATAAGTCGAATCTTGAATAAAGCAGGTATACGAGTAACATATTAAAAAGGTAGAACACTCAGATCCTTATTAACGCATCTCAAGGATCAAACACATTCAGGCTGCGCGACGAATTGCGTATATAAAATCAACTGCAAGGGTTGCTCGGGAGTATATTTCGGGCAAACATCCAGAGAAGTCAGTAGTAGGATAAGTGAACACAAAAATCGAATTAATAAACAGCCACGCAATTTCAATGAATATCAATCACTGATAAGAGATTCAGAACTTGCTGAACACGTGCTACACACAGGTCACAGCGTTGATCTTGACAACGTAAAAGTGATAAGGCGGGGAATAAAACCATACATTGAACGACTTCACGCTGAGGCGGTTGAGATAACAAAGGCCGGTAAGAGTTCGGTCAATGAGTTGGATGGGGCTGATATCTCCGCAATCTGGCGTCCGGTTTTGCAGCGGATAACCATTAACATGCGTGACCCCTAGTGTGCGCACCGAGCTAATCGGTCAGCAGATGTCATTCTCACCTGCCAAGACCAAAACAATTAAGGGATTATACGGCACGTAGGGATGGTGGTGCGTCAGTTGATATTGAACGCGCCTGTCCTTCTTAATGAGCGCAAAACCAACCATGTACTGTGCAGTTCTTAACCAGCTTATGATTGGACAGGTTAATGAAATTTAAGCTTGATCTCTGTTCGTACTGACACTCTTGGTCTGACGAAGCTTCTGTGTCAGAAGCGAAACGTTACTAATAAACTACTCTCACCGATTCATTGCAAACTTTATGTTTTCATAATTATGATTCCCCATCGGTCACAAACATTTTCCGTTACATCTTCGTTTCTGTTTCGGCTGCTAATATAGTTGAATTTATTGATGCAAAACTGGATACTAGGGGATTTAAATGAAACATGCGTTGCTTATATTTATTTCAGAGTAATTTCAATGCAAACGGCAAAACAACTGTTCAATGTTGACTGTTTTTGCTGACATTTGCCTGTTCGTGTGAGCACCACGTTATGATTAATCGCGCACGGAAAATTATTCAAGAGCAGAAGAGATTCAAATCTGGATGTGTGCATCTCATCGATACGATGGAGGTCAGAAGTTCACGAGTGATATTTTGCACATGAAGGTTTCAATAATTGTTACTTTCAATCTTAGGTGCTTGGTAGAGCCTAGAATATTGGTGTTGTGAACAAGTGGCCATCTCAACAACTTTAGCACAGCAAAACAGTTTTACTAAGACTAAGCTGCGTATATTTCGCTGGTAAACCAAGCAAAATATTGTATTAACGCAGTTTAATAAAATCCAACATGGTTATCTAAACGTCATATTAAGGAAGTCGTGTATTAGCATCATCGTAAAGGCTGCGAAGCTAGGCTTAGTTGATTGCATTACAGGTCATACTTGGGCAACAAAATAAATATCATCAAACAACATTTGATCTTGAGATTGAGTAAACTGTCATCTAATTTAAAATCTCCTAATAGCTAAAATAGAAGAAAATTGATGGGAATATGTTTGTGAGTGGTCGTGTGTTCATAATTGAATGAAATTTTTCTGCAGTCGGTGACCGCAGTCAGTCTCCATAAAATGTATATGCCGTTTGTGATTTTAATCTGATTTGCTAAACGATTCATCGCCAAAATGTTCGCTTCATCCAGCTGCTGAAAATTCGTGAATACGAATAAAGTCATTCTTTTTCTTCTTCTTCTTCTTCAGCACGTTTCTTTATTCTGATCAACAGTGCCGAAGTGCGTAGCCTTCAAAATCGGTTAAGGTTGTTCATCTGCGGCTGTCTTGAACCGTACTGTCTCTTGACCAGTTCGGGTGCAATCATTTCGTGTTACTAGGTTTCGATCGTACACAATAGTTGTCGTCCGACTTTGGAATACAATCAAGAACCCTCAAAATTTCGGGTTCTGGGGTTATTGCATGAGGACGGTTCGAGCCAAAATATCATAGAAGATTTGGGGAGATGCACAACGCCAGCCTCTTTCGTTAATTTCGCATAAATGCGCCCTGCGCGTTGAGGGCATTTCGATGTTTCGGTTAGCGAGAAATCGTTTGACAAATCAGATTGAAGTTACAAGCGGGATAGACACGTTGAATTCGGTGTTGTATTTACTTAATTTGCCTATAGAAAGTAGCCGTTCATTCTTATTTTTATAATGTGCTTAATAAACGTTATAAACCGATTGGCGTTCTCTTGCCTTGAGAGATTCATGGATGAACGCGATTAACGTTAGGCATCGTGACCTCGTTGATGCATTGAGGTGATAATGCAATGTTTGATCGAGTGACTTGAAGCCTGTGTAAACAATGTAATAGAATGTAAAGCATGATACGCGATTTAACCATGATTCACCTGGCATAATCATCTCAGCCTCCCACAACACCCACGATATCCACTTGGCTCTAATTGTTGACACCGCGTTCTTCCGGCTTCAAACAATGTGAACTAATAAGAGCACTGATAACTGGCAACATATTTTTAGACAAGTCAGCGTGTGGGTAGACGCTTCAGGAAATATATTGAACGATTGTAAACAGCAACGTGACAACAGATAACAAACGTATGAATCTTTTCATCGTGGTTGTAAAGTCAAGTTGTGAACAAAAAAGTATTAGAAAATCTGTGCTCCTATGACTTTACCTAACGGCATCAGTTTCATGGGCATTGCAAAAAAGTGATCTGCGGATAAACACCATGTTTGGGTTCTGTGATCCGAGTTATAAGAACTCTCTGCATTGTGAATTTTTGTCGTGTGCTTCTGCGTACATATCAGTTGTTTAAGACAAATGATGTAATTTTAAATTAAATTTTTGAGATCCTCGTCAATTATTTTCAATTTTTATTTTCATTCATTCAAAAAATCGTTTGCCTCTATGACCATTGTCTATACTTAGCAAAACATAGTCCGGCATGATCCTCCGTTACTCGCTAATTCTGTTTCAATGATGACACTGAGATATTGCTCATGTACATTCGCCGAGCCGTCAAATACATGTATGTTCTGACTACCACGCTGCTTAGCATTCTCTTTTCTATGATGCATAAGCCCACTTTTAGAGCGAGTAAAATAGGTATTTACATAGGAACGCAATGTGATATCAAGCATTTTAGCATTCACAACACTCGCTTGCAATAGAATCATCGATAATTCGTCTGCTCTGTTTTAAATAGTCTTCCACGGTGCTTATAAGTGAGCAGAACCACATAAGATTTGAAGATGTTTGGAATGAAATATTTTCGCATTTGATCATTGTTCACGTGTTTATTACATGATCATTGCGGATATTCAGGCTGAACTATTGTTGTACTATGTGCATTAGCATGGATTCTTCTCACGCATTATTGCATATTAATCGCTTGGGGCAATTGATGATGATCGACACAAATTTTGAAAATGATAATTTTAGATTCTTGTCTTTATGAGATAAACTATACAACAATTGCGTTCACATGATATAAACGACAAATTTAAAAGACTTTGTAAATTCTGCAAGCGGGTTTCACTTGATGGAACTCACAATCTGCATTCTCATATCTTCGAATAACCAAAAGTAGTTCAATATGGTGGGGTCCTAATAATTTAGGTACGTTGTGGATGATTTATAAAATATTGGCTACTCGTCAGTATCCCGTCAACTAAAACGTCCAAACGGTAGTGAATCAAACGCATGCAAATTCATTGTGTGAAATCCACGTGGGAGAAAACAACCGAATTATATTTGCATCTTTTCGCTGCAATGCTAGTTGTTTGTTCACTAATTAATGGTTTTATACAACCAATTCAATATAACACAATGACATAATATAGCATTATTCTGCGATATGTACATCTGAAGTGTGCCAAACATAAATACCGATTGCCTCCTTGAAATTCCCTTCGAAAACGGGTGAATGTGAGTGAATAACGATAGGAGAGCATTTTTGTCGGGTTGTTGTTGGCCTCCTTCGGTCGATGTCGACCATGGATGTACATCACAATCGCATAAAATTCTGAGTTTTTACAGTTATTTGAATGACTAAACAGTCCGATTCGGTAGAAACAATCTCTCCCGCAGCGCTTACAACGATGGCCAGAACTTGGTTGTAGGGCGTCAATTGCACGCCGGCGGCGTGATCTGCGTTCAGCGCCCCAGAGCTCCATCTGCTCCTCCCCGGCTTGCACAAGACGCTTTACACAATGCCTCCAATGTGAGCGGTCAAGATCAAGTTATTCCAAAGTAGTGTTGTCATTGCCAAGAGCTTACAAATCACTTTTGCATACGTCTTTTTACCGCAAGCGCGGTCTGCCCAATTGCTGACTTCCTAATTGCAACTCACCATAGAGTAGATCTTTCAGAATATGACCATTTTCAAATCTGTAGACATGACCAAGCCACCGCAGGCGGCGCTGTCGTTATAATTTGTCTGGCAGATGATGCGAATCAGCTTGCGGTAGAAGTATGTTTTATGCAATCTGTTGCTTCATAGCGGAAAAATCAGATTCCATGAAATTATTCAGGGGGGAAATCCCATGAATTTATCAGGATAGAAGGTTTTTCAGAAACAGTTGTAGCAGAATGTACATTTATAGCTAAATTCAAATTTCTTTTCATATGGACTCGCGAAAAAACAAGTAATTCTTGGAGATAGCCTAATGGGTGCGAAATCCATGCGTATTCTGATTAACGTTTTTACGATAAGCTGAATCACTTGCACACGAATTACTTATATGAAAAAATTTCCAAACACTGATTCACGGTTTTACAAGTAATTGGATCATCAGCCGATTTCCTGTTTGTTTTCAAAACATTTAAATTCATCAGGCGATATTCACCTACTCGTTCAAAATGCTGCTTTTTGTCACCAATTTTCAGATCATCGTGTGGTTACGATAAATCGGTTTAATTTATTCTTTTGTCGCTATAAGGCAATTTGACATGCCTTGGTGAGCTAATGCTATCAAATATTCAGTATTGCAGCCGTTTTCTTCAATAGTATCTCCAAATCTTAGTATTCTTGAGAAATAGAATGCTAATATTTTAAACATACTCTCAGCTTTGGAATGCCCATGACCTAGCATACACTCAGATCTGATAGTGAGTAGGGTGGATATATGTATGTATGAAATCATAAGTCTTATCCATGCGAAGTACCGCACAGTTATAGATAGAGCGTTCGTAAGGACACTGTCAGGTTGCCCGGGCACGGACATATGTAAGAGTGAAAATAGAAATGACTAACGAGTTGTCGCATGCTGCTCCTTGTCAGTAGCGAAGCAATTTTGCAAGTTGTTAGGTTGAACATTTGGTGGATACGGTAAAATATAAGCAAGTCTCAGTCATTATTATCAACGAATGATGTTCTTGTAATTTATTAATATAAATAAATGCGAATATTTGCCTACATAAAACTTGGCTCTAATCGACACTCTAACAAAGCTAAATAAACTCGTCAAAACTGGTCTCTTTGCACATAACTTAAATGCTACAAGCGTCGGAAGCTTTATGGCATTAAATTCTTTACTCACTGATCTGTCTAGTTTATTGTGTTCGTTAAAGATTCATCTTGAATTTGGGGGTCACGTTTTCCAAGGTTCACATTAAATTTATAAATTCAGTTTAAGCTTTGACCTTGAATACTATACTGCCTTGCTTTTCCTGCTAACAAT
Organism: Atriophallophorus winterbourni; assembly: GCA_013407085.1. NCBI lineage: Eukaryota > Metazoa > Platyhelminthes > Trematoda > Plagiorchiida > Microphallidae > Atriophallophorus > Atriophallophorus winterbourni. Next base: position 10,267 of record JACCGJ010018935.1, on the reverse strand, counting down.
AAATGGTTAACAGTCATCTGAGTCGTGATTCATCATTGGTATGAGTCATTATTTACTCATCGAATTTTCTTTCGCTTTCATTGAGATGAGTTTAATAAATGCAAATTATTCCAGGAAAAATTCTGATTGGCGTTATCAGTTCATCATTAATAGGTATGATTGCCGTAGCAGTTTCATTTGACAAATTAACATCTTGGACTATTCAAAAGACGCCCACAGCTTATTATTTGTGCATTATTGTAGGAATCCAAAAAGTCTGATGTGAAAATAAACGAATGAATTAAAAATGAATCGTAAACATTTTCTCAAGATGCGGTAAATTTTCGGCGAACAGAAACGTTAACCGTCCGGAATGCTCAAGAATCGCGAGGGCTCGACATGCTACGATATATTTGGTTATTTGAAACATTCCTGTTAACTAGTTGAATACATGTGTTGAAGATAGAAATAAGTTTTAAAAATATTTTTGTCGAAACTCGAATAATACTCTGAAACATGGTGGAAATGAGTCGTTTCTTTTTAATTTATTGAATTCTTTCTGTCGCCTTTCATCATATAAGCATGATAATGGAGTGATACTGTGCCTCAATATTACTATCATGTCAGCATTAACGAACAGACCCATGCTGTTTATCGATAAGAAATCAATGGATGTCCTGATCTTAGAGTCCCTAGTTGATGAGTACAAACAGCCTAAAACCGGACTTGTGGGTTTGAGTGATGTTAATGCATGCAAATATGGATTTTAGTTGTGTTAACAATTTGCCAATCACAGATTCTAGTAAATATTGATATTCATATTGAAACCACCGATCAATGTCATTTAGGAAATCATATTATTAAATCGAATTCAAGTAAGAAAATTTCGACTTGTATCGCATTGCGCAGCGGATTACGAATCGATTTAATCCATGGTATTCTTTTGAACTGTTATTAAGCTAGCTTAAAATACAAATAATCCAGAATTGTATGTAAGTTGAGTGGGGCAGAGTGCGTTCCACGGATTAACGCATAATGGATTTGGAAATGTTTCAGCCACAAATATTTCAATTTATTGCAAATTTTAGGAAATCACTTTGAAAGATATTCCAGCAAATGGAGTTCTAATTCGTCGTAAACTATTTAGAAATGTGTGAAGCAAATTCATTTATATTTAGTAAAACCAAATTTTGCTTTTAATCCTAACAAAATTTATATGATTGTGAAATCATTCACGCAGCAATCAAGGCAAATTTATCACCATGACTTGCAGCGTTAATAAATTCTGTTTGCTACAATGGATAATTCTTTGCAAATAAGAACTATCATCTTTGGCGTAATCAATAGCAGTTTGCTAGGACAATAATTTCAGCAATAACTATATTTCTGTTGCAAAATATGAAGTATCAAATGTGTTGTGAGAATAAATTCTTGGGTGCATTTTTGGTTCTCCAGTATATTTCAAACGAAACGGACACTGCGTTTCTCAGACTAGGTTAATATGGTGGTGAAATTACTTTGAGACTATGGTCGATGCCCTTTTGTTTAGCTTTGTAGGAATTCGTTTTGACAAATTGAATCCGAGCATTATCGCCTGAATCGTGCAAGGTTCTACAATGCGTCATCGTGTAACTATGCATGGATATACTGGCAGCATGCCAAATTGGGCTATATAATAGAAACTTCTCATAGTCAGTCAGTAAATGAATAAATCATGTCTGTTTTCAATTGATGAAGCATCTTGAATGATGCTAATTCAATGCAACGCATGTGTTGCGTAGATTTGATACCCTTTATTGCTTCTCATCCAAAAGTGGGGTAATGCAAAGCCTTGTGTTTTGACACGTCTGATACTCTTGCTATTTTATCATTGAAAAATGAAAGTTCGAAACACACCTCCTCACATATGTCCTCGGATTTCGCCTTCACGCTTTGGTAAATGATTGAAAGTTCAATAACATGATATTGAAAACAGTTTCATTCATCTAGTCCACTCATCAAAAAAAAATAATTGATATTCAGACAGATATAACAGATTGGCGATGGGAGAAAAGAACCCAACGATTCGAAATGGCAATCACAATAGAAGTAAAATTAATACTTTAGCTACAGCAACGCCAATTCGAAGAAGATTAAGCCCGTTTGATACAGACACTTTTGAAAAATCTGAGTGTCATTTCTGAATCCCCGAATTCAATTACGACCCAGAAAGTGGTCTCAACTTCGAATCTTGGTTAAAGAGATTTCAAGATATTTTTCAATCCGATCTCAACAACACAGATGATGGGCAAAAAACGAGACTGCTGCTGAGAAAACTGGGCACGCTGGATCATGAAAAGTTTACCAACTTCATTTTGCCAAAATTCTCAACTACATTCACTTTTGACCAGATTGTACAACTGCTAGAAGAAATTTTCGGCGAACAGTCGATATAACTGCATGAAATTTATCAAGAAGGATTGCGATGATTTTGTGACTTATGCAGGAAAAGTCAATAGAGCGTGTGAACAGTTCAAGTTCAAAGATATGACTAAAGATCAATTTCGATCGTTGATATTTGTATGTAGTTTGCAGTCAGAGAAGGATCAAGAGATTCGCACGAGAATACTGTCGAGACTCGATCAAGATCCGGACATCAACATTATGTCAATCACACATGAATGCCAGAGACTGCTAAATTTGAAGCGCGACACTGCATTGGTCGAAAAAACTCTGCCAGAGTGAGCCGGTGGTGTTAGCCGTCAAGCACCAAAGTAGCCGCCAGAATGATCAAGACACCAAGCTCCCATCCCAGTGTGTTAATTTGAAGAATGGCATTTTGTGCGTTATTGCCCATTCAAGAAGTACTGATGCCACAAGTGCAACAGAATGAGGCATAACGAAAACTACTGCCACACAAACTACTTTAAGGAATCAGTGTTCAATGAACCCTATCATGTCTTTGCCACCTTCAAGACCCCAGATTATGAAAATTCAGCGGAAGAAGAGCCTCCTCAAATTAATTCCGCGGGATGCAAACCATGAAGGTAAGCCGATCGAAGACGTGTTCCAGTAACCACATCACAACCAAGCTTGAACAGGGAGATTTTAGGAGGGCACCCTCTGTTGTATAGACAGTGAACAAACTATCAATTAATCGACCAATCGAGATCGAAGGTGAGTTCAAATTAGGATTTTTTACTAACTGTGTTATTCACACATTCGCTAACTTGTAACACTTTTTGCATTCGGTGAATAGACGAGTTTAGTAACGGTTGTGTTCTCTTTAACCCACGGCTTCGCCAGCAGCAGCAAACCACAGACAAACCATATATATTTTTAAGGATGCATTAAGGCGGAATTAAAAAGTGGGTTTGAAACTCGGACTGACGTCGAGTGTCATCAAATCTTGTGCGAACATTGTGATGGACATTATGATCAGAATACTGGTTTGTCCTTGATTAACAGCACATAACACTCTACCATAGAATATTACGCGCCAAAATTTTTATATCTTGCATGAGCGCAGTAATGTTTCATTAACTCGATTCGATCCAAAATGCGATTCCATTGGTCTGCGTTACGCTAATGAATAAGGGCATATTCACATTTTATTGACTCAAAAACAATAGAGTATTTTAGGTGGAAACAGTAAGATCATGTTCAGTGATTCTTGAAACCGTGAAAAAGCGGTAAACAAAGTTACACTTTTCCATTGTTTCAAGTCTCACTGAACCTGATCTTACTGTCTCAACCTGATGACGTAAAACAGCCCGAAACCGTTAGTGGTGTGTAAGGAGTGGGATGTGAGCACCACAATACATCAGTCTTTTATATGCGCATCGAGCGCTTGACCAGGAATCACTAAGTGATACTGTATTTGAACATCGTGGTCCTTTGTAAGATCGCTATATAACAGTGGCATACAAGTTTAACTTAGTTTACCGATTTTTAACTGTTTCAAGGTTTATTAAACTTGATCATACTGTCTCCACCTGATAACGGCGAACAGCCAGAAACCAGTAGTGGTGTGTGAGGGATGGGGATGTGAGCACCAAAATACATTGTTAGAGTATTTCATTACTAAAAACATGAAAACGTTTATAACTTTATCAGGCTGACTTTTAAACCAGTCGTTTTTCAAAATGTGCTATTTGTCGTTATTCCATACATTCCTTATCAACTAAACATCACCATCACACGCCAAAACAACAGCGCTCATCATATTAATCGGTGTTGGATTACTATGTATCTGATAGGAAAACCTGACAAGAAGAACAGATCATTTGGGCGACCACAAGGATGTTGTTGGCTCCTTTACGACTGATCGGGCAGACAAAGCTACTCAAATGTGTGGGTCTGTAGAAACATGCTTTAATGCTGGGTCAAACGGTAGACGGTAGCTCAGTCGTTACGCAGGTGTCTGCAATCGCGATGGTCGGGGGTTCAAGTACCACTCGATGCAGAGTATATGCATTGCAGATGAGTGCCAGTAAGAGCGGAACTTGTGTTGAATCCACCGATTATTGACCGTCACAACCAAATTCCTGAATATTTCGAAAGACTTAGGGCTGATGATTAGTCAACTGAAAATCAAGCTCCATAAATTATTAGTCATGAGAGTGGCATTTTATTTCGTAGTAAGAAATCTATAATATAACAGGTCAATTTAGAATTCTATAACAAGATTATTGTTAAAAATAAACCACTCGTCGAATACTGCTAAAACAGAGAATTGTTTCCCGTTGGCGTGATAGCAATTTTGTTGAATCCACGCTAATTCATCAGAATTTTTAAACGGAAATTCTTCGAAAATTTCGAAACCGATGAACCACGGCTTAAATCCGTCGCATCAAACTCCAAAACCAAATAAACGGATTTCAAATCCGGGATGTATTCATAACGGAGCAAAGCCAAATCATTTGTCTGATAAATTCATCTGAAAAATGCAAGCCATAACTGCTAACTGTGATTTTATTCTTTAAATTGTTTCGCTAAAGTGAAATGCGTTCAGATCGAAATTAGAGTCAGATATTTTGGAAAAAAAATTTGCTGAACTTGCTGCTTGGTATGAATTATTTGCAAGTAAAAGCTATCACATTGACGGGTAACCCTTGGTAATATTTTATATAAAACGGAATTATTTAGAAAGATGAAACGCGTATCGTTTGATTTGATATATATGGATATGAACATTTATTTGTGTATGAGAAAATTGTTCAGAATGATAACATCTCCTATAAGTTTAAACTGGAAATTGTTCCATGTAGTTATGATGTAAAAGTGCAGAAAATGCACGATGTGTAAAGCCGTCCACTTGTGCGTGGGCACAGGTGATGGAACCAGATTTTCATACCAGCATCATCTAACAGTGGATTACAAGCTCAATTCGTTTACTATTCCTCCACTGTTTCGAAGCATTCACACCCTGCTCGTACTGTCCCTACCTTATATTGTGTGAACACGAAAACTTACTGCTTGCACGCGTTCTTCAACTGCTTGCTTTGTACGTCCACAATTTATGGCCATATGCAGTGCATCGTCAAATTTGATTGTGGCGTACATTAACACTATTATTCATATTGTTTGAAAAATGAGAACGGTTATCTTTGGCAATAGATAAAAGTATTTCAATTTGCTATTCAAATCATGATGAATTACCAGTAGCTATATGTCCCCCATTCCATTTTTCTTTCTTACAAACAAGATAATTCCACATAGGTATTGATTAAGATTAACGGAACAATAGAAATGCGTTAAATTGTTCTAAATCCCGAAACATTTGCAACATACATATACTAATCTTATGAGTGCGCAATATCTGTTGGTGGGTAAGTTTATTGTATCGATAGATCGAATGAGCGCCTGTTGTCTTTTATTTCAGAAACGCACTTCTAAACGTTGATCAGTTTTTCTTTGGTTTAATAAGGCTTATATAGCTTTCTCGACGTGCGAACTTTATATAAAAAATATTCAATTTCCATTCAGATCAAAGTCGTGCTGATCTGAACAAAAGAAATATTGGTTGTACGTAAATATCACATAATGTTTTCCAATGTTTTCCATATATGTACTAAAAGCGATGAAATGTTAAGGAAACTTACTATTGTAGGTTCAGTGTGTAGGAAGAAGAATATAAAATGAGCGACAATAGCCACGAAACTGGTCATGTGCTTCCGTCCTGCTTTTCGAGTGTTATATATACTTATTCAGGAAAATCGACTTTAAACACATACATCAATCATGAAGATATTAGAATAATAGGAAAATATTCCGAACAGTTAACGTTGCGCATTCCAATTACTGTTGGTCTGAGATGATTCCACATAATTAATTGTAAATTAGGATATATCCTCGAATTCTCTAATTTAGAGGGCAAGGCAAAACTGCGTTCGAATGTCAGGTCAATGTTATGCCTACCTGATGTGCGGCAATAACCTCGAAACCGGTCGAGTGCTTCCGTCCCGCTTTTCGAACATTATACACTACTTATTAGGAAAATCTGAATTTAAACAATAATCTACGGTCATACTTTTATTGGAAGTTTACAAAAATATTCCAAACGGTTACCGTTGCTTCATTTCACCGAATTTAGGACTCAGCTTAGTCCCCGCAAGAGCGTTAAGTGTTGATTTGCAAATGTTTTATTTTTTAATTCGCAAAATTAATTAGTTTACCATACATTATGATCTTTCCTTCAAATGCCACCTCACGGAAAACCTACCTGTGGAGCGACAATAACCGCGAAACGGGTGTGTGCTATTCGAACTTTATATACTAACACCGTGCTGTTATGGGAACTTTGCGATAATATTTCAAACTGTTAAAAGTGCTGCGTTGCAACGACTGTGTGAATTAGCTTACTCCACACATTTATAAATTTCAATTTAAAAATGTCGTTTTATTCTCTAATTCACATTTATTATAAGTTTAGCACAAAGTCAGAAAAGCGTTCGAACTTCAGGTCGCGGATACGCTTACTTGGTGAGCGGCAACAACATCGAAACCGGTAGTGTTCTTCTGTAAAACATTTTCGAACGTCATATACTACTCATTAAGAAAATCTTATGTAGAACAAAAATTAAATTCCGCACATAATATTGGATTTTATGAAATACGATTTGCAGCGGCTTTCAACTAATTATCGGGCTCCACCTCGCTGAACTTAAATCGATTATGTTGAGATCTACCACGTCAGATTCCCCACGTACTCGTACAACTTATAAGGCTGTTCATATTCCAATTCTATCCTTAGGAGAGAGGTACCGTAGTATCTAGTTGGGCTCTCCCTTGAGACCTTGAACGCGTCTTATTATGATTTCAATTTGTACTTTCAAGACTAGAACAATTTTCGGTTTTCGTGTTTTACCCTGCTTCTAAATTTAACGTCAAATTTGGAATGCGGGAATAATGGCAACTTCCTTTTTTGTTTGATTAAATAGCTTCGTATTATTGAATGCAGGAACATACGCTTTAGCTTTATGCGCATCCTAACTGCGTTTCCATTGTGCTCACAAGCAATCAACATGATCATGCATCACATTCGAGAATTCCAATGTGGTTCTCATTAGACTGCAGATCCAACAGCGTTTTCAAAAGTAGGCACTTGTTTCACTATAGAATGCTGAGAGTCTAATTTACTCAGTCGTTAGGACAATCTCATATAGTTCTGATCACTAAATGGATCCTCAGACTCAACACCTGCATAAGTTCTTTTCTTTCCAGACTATCGATCAACCAATGTTAGAGCCGAATAACCGATGAGTTTGTGCACGTTCATTGCATCAACCTTACTAATGCCATTTCGTAAACGGTTAGTTGTCGAGAAAGCTACGTTTACAATCGTGCTCACGTATGTGGAAGGCACGCAAGCCTGCTCCATAGATAGATGTTGTTTGTCCTATTCAAAGATTGTGTCACAATCGATGTCCCCTCCGTCGACCCCATTAATGATTTTAGCATGAGCAGATACGGCTGGACGTTAACTACATGCGTGCCTTATACCTGATGGTAGAATGTATATTTTACATACCGTGCGAATAATATCGCACGAGGTCGTATGGAGCCATCGATATATCTCTGGTTTCATTGCTTTACACCGAGTACGCATTCACTTGAAACATATTTCACTTTGGACAGATTTGAGTTATCACTAACCTGTAAAGAGCATACAAGAGAAGAATCCCACATTCTCTTGGTCTTCCTTTCATAAGATGTTTAATTATTTAATTTTGCTGTTTTTTATTGATGACCATGTCCAAATCTGTTGATAATCAAATGAATACAATATCAAACGTTTTGTAACGAGCAAGCATGAGCGCTAACTTCGAACTTTTCTTATTAATTCTTTAATTATTGTGTTTCTTGTTATGTTTCTCCTATACACAATACCGTGATATATATGTAATATGTTGCTTTAAATGGAGTTGCGCAAAAGAAAAGTATCATAAAACTATTTATTTACACAATTTCAATAGTTGCTGCTTCAACTTATTCATCTATGTATCCAATTAAAATTGTCTGGAATCTCGAAAAATTATCTGAAGCAATTGGTTCTATTAGGTTTTTTTTAATTTCCGATCGAAATATATAATTTCTGCCAAAATGTTTGAATCTTGAATAGTGAAACATGGCATGTAAAGATAACTTCTAGTTCGTCAACATGGAGTCAAATAAAATCGATGGTAAAATTATTTTCTTACTAAAAACGCAATTTCGAAACACTTATATTTTTACCATAAATAATTTAAGAACAAAATTTAATACAATACTGCCGAAAAATGGTGATATTCCAAACATGAGATATATTTACAAGCTGTGTATGATTAACATGTGTACGACCAACCCGTTCATTAAAATGAGCTAACATTCATGGAGAAAGGGATTACTTGTTCAATGCCGATATCTCGCTACCGAACACAGCCAAATTACTCAATCGACAAAACACCCATTAACGAACAACCGGCAAACCCTATGCAACCCACAAACATGTGCGAACGTGTCACGAGATCCCCTGAGCAGAGAAATAAAAATTCGATCCAGCTGTGACCGTGAGAAGTATTCATGCGACAGCGACACTGAATCGTTGTAACCTCTGCATCACGTGTTTAGATCCGGTAAGCATTGATACTGTTTCAGTTAAATGTACTGACAACTTTGGACTAACAAAGCTTCTGATTTAAAAGCGAAACGTTACCTATCATCTACTATCACCGATTCTTTAAAAACGTTCGTTTTTTTATGATTATGAATCCCCGATCGGTCACGAACATTTTCCATTACATTACTTTCTGCGGGTTCCACCAACACTCGTTATGTGCTGAGAATTTGACTGATGAGTGTGTAAGGCTTGTGAACGATAGTAACTATCTATCCATTTAAACAAGGTTATACTTGAATGCTACTGTTGCATACGGATCGTAAAACGAACCACGATGTTCAAACACACAATCGCATAGTGATTCGTGGTCAAGCACTCCAGTCGCTAATGGATAACCAAAGTGATGTGTGAGCAACACACCGAAATCAAAGAAGCTTAGAGTTGCAATCCACTTCTCGTATGACCTGTTTTATAGTCCGGTCACCGGTTTTGTAGCGTAGTGGTATACGCGTTGCAGCAAGATCATATCCTTTAGTAACCTTGATAACCGTGCTTAAACAGCGTACTCCATTGTTGGTCTAATAAAGGTGTTAAATATCCGTGGGAGTATCTGCTTTGTAAAACAACCGAAGAACCTTCTGAAAATGCTAAGCTTTGGCAAGACTTATTGTATACCACAGAACACTGCCGCGAAGAATTTTAAGTTACTGCTAATTAACACACACAGGTCTTTCTCTTCCATAACCCATGAAAGTTGCTGACATACCAGAAAGTATGTAAATTCGAAACATTTAACGACGTTTAACATTTTACATTTTGGATGTTGAATGGTAGGTAGTTTCGCAAGGACCTTGTAAGAAGTGCTTTGAGATCTTTTTGGGGAATTTTCTAATCTTCTATGGTGCGAAAGTAGTCCAGACTGTGATTTTGCTGGTATATCGTTTGCCTACACGAGGAAGAGTATTGGCCACAAGAATGTGCCTTGCGGTACGCTACTTGTAAATTCTCCTGGGCTGGATAGTGCCCCATCAACTCTAAACCCGATAACTCTATCAAACAATTTATGTTGTATCCAGGCTAATAATCTGCCGCGCACCCCGAGCTGCTCCGATTTTCGTAGCAGTATGCTGTGGTAAACACGGTCAAAAGCTTCAGACATATCCAAGTATCAAGCATGGATAGGGTATATATAATCCACTTGAGAAAACC
>JACCGJ010018933.1:0-16592 GCA_013407085.1 Atriophallophorus winterbourni | reverse complement strand
ATAAGAAAAAGAAGGGGACCTAGCACACTACCCTGAATGACTCCACTTGGTATAGGTTGTGTTTCAGAGGATATGCCATTAACGGAAACGGAGAAGTTGCGATCAGAAAGATATGAACAGAACCAATTAAATAGGGATCCGGAAATACCAAGTGATGATAATTTTCGAAGAAGAAGAGAATGAGGAACCTTATCAAATGCTTTGGTAATGTCTAAGAAAACTGTCAGTACAGCTAATCCATGATCTATGGAGGCCGTTATATGGTCCAAATATTCCAGCTGACAGGTAATGCAGGACTTTTGATTTAAAAAAACCATGTTGGAATGGAGAGGAGGAAGAAAGCGTTGGGCACAGTAAGCTATTAAGGCGTCTTGATCCAACTTCGAATAGACTAGAGGAAAAGGTGCCCCTGCTAGAGAGAAAAGGTGTGTGATTAATTGGGCGATAATTGTGACGTGGCAAATTCCCTGCTTTTAAAGCCGAGGTACATGACAGAATGTTTCCATTCGAAAGAGGAAAAACATACCAGGATTTAATAGAAAGATAAACATATTGTTTAATAAATTAAAGGTAGATCATACCGTATTCAGTTGCAAGATTGCTGGAAACAAAGCCCACAATATCAAGGCTTGTAAGAAAGCTTTCTTCGCCGAAAACATTAAGCTAACTTCTTGTAACCTAAAGGAGATGGAATCCATACAAGGAGATGAGAATCCATAAAAAATTATTTGTCAGCGGAAAGGCGCTTAAGCTACTTGCGGCGTCGATTTGAACGCGATAGTGTTTTGTTCGAGCGTTACAGCAAGGATATGGCACATCATTTGGAGATTGGTTAAATCGAACCCGTTCTGAATAATGCCACGGAGAATATTGTTTGGTATTTGCCTCACCATCCGGTTTTCAATCCTAAGAAACCGGAAAAGCTGAGAGTAGTTTTCGATTGTGCGGCTAAACACAATGGTGTGTCGTTGAATGATGTACTATTCCAAGGACCAAATCTGACAACAAATTTGATCGACGTATTGCTGCGCTTTCGATTACATGCATATGCTGTTGCTGCTGACATCGAAGAGATGTTCCTCCAAGTCAAAGTGCCAAACTATGATAGAGACGCACTTAGAATTCTCTGGTGGGAGGATAATGATATGCGGGGTTCCATCAAAAAATTTAGGATGACAGTTCATCCCTTTGGGGCAACGTCGTCCCCATTTTGCGCTACGTTTGCACTGCGTAAAACGGTCGAGGATTTCGGTCATTTATTTGAAAAACGAATTGGAAATTATGTTTCGAAAATTTTTTATGTTGATGATTGTTTAGTATCAGTGCCTACTCAGGAGGAAGCGAAGTCCTTGATAAGGCAGTTGTCATCATTGTTACGAATGGGAGGTTTTCGTTTGACAAAGTGGATTGCCAATGACCGTATCTTACTTGATGATGTGCCTGCGGATGACCGCGCACCCAACGTACGAGCCATTAGCCAAGATAAGCTACCGATGAAAAGAATGCTGGGTGTTAAATGAGATGCAGCCACAGACGAATTTGCGTTTGATCTGCAACTTGCAAAACGCCCAACAACGAAACGAAGTTTATTGTCAGTAGTCAGTGAGTTGTATGATCCACTCGGCTTGATGAGTCCTTGGATTTTCTCTGGAAAGGAATCGCTGCAACGTTGTTGCAGAAAACCTTTGGGTTGGGACGAACCGATGTGTGATGATCTTCAGCTAGTGTGCGACAAGTGGATCAACAGCATGCATTCGATCAAAGAGTTACGTGTTCCACGACGCATTTGCGAAGTAAATGAAGGTATGACGTCCTTAAATCTACACGTCTTCAGTGATGCCTCGGAATCTGGCCATGACGCCGTTGCATACGGACTTTCATGTAGTGATTCAGTCATGTCGCCGGTTCGTCTCCTGTTTTCGAAATCTCGAGTGAATCCTGTGAAAACGGTATCCATTCCTAGGTTGGAATTGTCTGCAGCGGTTCTTGCGGTACGTATATATATTTGATACTAAAATCCGCTTTTGGTGAACTAGTTAAAGACATCAACTTTTGGACTGATTCGATGACTGCTTTTTATTATATTACCAATCAAACTAATCGCTTCTCAACGTTTGTAGCGAATCGCTTGGCGTTCATACACGAACACACGATACCATGCTAGTGGAGGCATGTTGGTACCCGTTATAATCCAGCTGATTTGACCTCACGGGGTGCCATGGAGTTGTCTCAATTGGAATTTTGGTTAAACGGCCCTGACTTTCTAAGACTAACCATTGATACGTGGCCTGAAATTGTTAATCCACAGCGCACCGAGCAAGCTGAATTCAAGCGTGTTAATTGTAACATTACGTCAAAGGATTCAGAACGATGAATAGACAACATTCTTTATCGATTTTCTAGTTGGAAAAGACTTTTACGCTCCATTGCGTGGCTCGTCCGTTTCAAACGTTACATTGTTGTTATGTTTGGTCATCATTCCGATAGATCCTTATCGGTAGGCAAACTTGGTTTTGATGAATTACAAAATGCCGAATCCGACGTTATTTGATTGACGCAGCGGAATGCCTTTGGAGACATAGTGCTAAGTGAACCCCGCAAAGTCAATTTTTCATCGTTGAGTAAATTACGCCCTTTCATTGACTAAAGTATGTTGAAGGTTGGTGGAATACTGCAGCATTCTGATCTTGCAGTTGAAAGCATTCATCCTGTAATAATTCCCAAGAAGCATAATGTTGCTGACTTATTGATTCGTAACGTTCATTTGCTCGAAGGACATTCAGAGCCAGCGCATACCCTTAGCGTCCTGCGCAGAAAATTTTGGCCTATCAATGGACCGTCATCTATTAAGCGGGTACTCGGAAAATGCCTCATCTGCAAAAGGTTAGATGCCAGACCTGCATCTCAACTGATGGCTGATCTTCCTCCAGTTCGCGTTGCCACAGGCTCGTATCCTTTTGCCAAGCTGGGATTTGACTATTTTGGACCGTTTGAAGTAAAGCAAGGTCGATCTGTAGAAAAACGTTATGGATGTATGTTTACTTGCTTGCAGTCACGCGCTGTTCGTATAGAAGTAGCCCATTCTATGGATACCGATTCCTTTTTGATGGCGCTCTTCCGCTCCATTGGTCGTCGAGGTAAACCCTAAGTCATATATTCAGATAAAGGATCCAACTTCGTCGGTGCTGAACGAGTGCTGCGTATTAGGTTAAAGGGATTGGAAAGCGACGGTTTATCGGAAAGACTAGCTTCACACAGTATTAAATGGTGTTTCAACCCTCCATACTCTAGTCATGGAAAAGGTGTTTGGGAACGATTGATAAGATCAATTCGTCGTGCTTTGAATGTTACATGCGCACAACAAACACTTTTCGACGAGAGCCTGCAAACCGCCTTGATTGAAGTTGAGCGGATTCTGAACAACAGACCGCTTGTTCCTTTTTCTTCAGACGACATCGACTCCCTTTCTCTGTGTCCCAACGACTTGTTGCTGAATCGCTCAAATGATGGAATGCGTTCTGAAGATGGGTTTGTTGACAGTTACAAAAGAAATTGGAAACAATCGCTGCACTTGGCGAACGTCTTTTGGAAGCGTTGGAAGTCAGAGTACCTACCACTGTTACAGACAAGACAGAAGTGGATCCATCGTAAACGTAATTTCCGCGTTAGGGATATCGTACTAGTGAACAATGTTGAAGCTTCGAAGTGTGCTTGGCCACTAGGTATTGTTGTGGATATTCACATGAGCGAAGATAATTTAGTCAGGTCTCTTGTTGTTCGTACAAAGAATGGTTTGGTTACCCGCGATATACGGAAAATTTGTCTGCTGGAAGGATCTCAAGAAGACGAAGGCCCGGAGGTTGGCGCGGTGGCGCAAATAGAGCAAGCCCGAACTTTTCAAAGGGTCAGGAGCAAAGCTGGAGGACGTGGTGAGTCTACGTTTGGCAAACGTTTTCTCTATAAAAAGCCACATATGTCCAGTGATAGCAATGCGATGTGGCGTGTGTGACTCGCCACTCAATAAAGTCATTTGCCGTTTGTCTTGCGTTTTTTGGGTTAAGATTGGAGTAGTTGGGTAGGGAAGCGGAACCAATCAGTTAGTTTCATTCAGAACACCAGGTTTAGAAGGAATTCGGCGGGAGGTGTAAATGACGAAAATTTTGTGTAAAATTCCTTCTTATTTTTCTGTTTGAACAATTGAATTCTTCTTAATTCTCAACAATTTTATCTTACATTGTTTTTGTGTACACATTTTCCTTATGCACTTGTATGCCCCGTTTTGTTTTACTGAAGTAATTTATATTGCTTGGCTGCCATTAAAATTCCACATATTTTGCTAGTGGTATTTGGAGAAAACAGAGACGATTGTTCACCATTGTATTGGTAATTTTATTCCTTTGTATTTATCATTTGGCAGTCTATCTTGTCAGCATTGGCTGAATTTATTGTTGTCATTTGGAAACTTTGAGCATTTTTGGCTCACATCATTTGTACAACCCGGTACAGTTGAGGTTTGTCTATTGTTGTTGTCTATTAATATTGTCAATAGAACCATAGAAAACTCGAATCATTGTTTTGAATTGTCGAACTAAGAAACGGGTGGACTACGCGTTAAACAGCGACTTTAGTCGTTACACTCCTACTCTTGATGAGCTCAATAAGACACGTTTTTGAGATGACTGCTGTGCTGAATGAGAAACGCTCAGCATTCTTGAGGTTCAAAGGTATGCCAACAGATGAAAACTTACGTCTTCTAAGAGCAGCTAGAAATAAGGTCCAACAGACTGCAAGGCGTTGTGCAAACGACTATTGGACTGAAGTTAGCCTCAATATCCAAGAAGCTGCGGATACCGGCAATTTTCACGGTATGTATGATGGGATCAAGAGAGCCATTGGCCCAAACAAACTTAAAACGGCTCCCATTAAGTCTTTATCTGGTAAGCCGATTGTCGACAGAACTCAACAGATGGAAAGATGGGTAGAGCACTTCTCTTCTGTCTACTCTAGGGACAGTACGGTTCTACCGCATGCACTTGAAAATTTCGGAGGCGATGCGACTATTAAATATCTAGATTCTCCCCATACTCTCGATGAGGCTCCAATAGAGCAATCAACAGCTTAGCGACAATGGGGAAGGCCCCTGGTCGATGACGCGGAAGTCCACCTGAGCTCATCAAATGTGGGAGAGCAGCATTATTACAACCTCTTCACCACTTTCTTCTTCAGTGCTGGCATGAGGAGTTTGTCCCACATGAGATGCGAGACATAAAGATCATCACGCTGTTTAATAATAAGGGTGACAGAGGCGACTGCAACAATTAAAGTGGAATCTCCCTTCTGAATGTTGTAGGCAACTTGTTTGCCAAAGTCTTACAAATCCGGCTGCAAAGTTTTAGCTGATAGAATTTTACTCGAATCTTCAAGGTGGTTCCGCAAAAGAAGATCAAAAAACCGTTGACATGATCTTCTCCCTGAGACAACTTCAAGAAAAGTGTCGGGAACAGCGTATGCCATTATACGCTGTTTTTATTGATTTAACTAATGCATTCGACTACGTCAGCAGGGAGGGTCTTTCCAAAATGCTTGATATAATAGGCTGCCCTACAAGGCTGCTGAGACTCGTCATTTCGTTGCACTCGGGCATGAAAGGCTCAGTCCATTTTAACGGTTGCAGTTCAGAAGTTTTTTAAATTCGCCGAGGCGTCAAACAAGGGTGTGTTCTTGCTCCCACACTGTTCGGCATTTTCTTTGCTCCGCTTCTGAAGCATGCTTTTAGGACGAGAACAGAAGGCATTTACATACGCACGCGAAGTGATGGTAAGCTTTTCAACCTGAACCGGTTGAGAGCACGAACCATAGGACGGGATGTGATAATCCGTGACCTGTTGTATGCCGACGATGCAGCCTTTATTGCTCACCCCCAAGAGAACCTACAGTCGCTAATGGACAGTTTTTCGTCAGCATGCAAAGACTTTGGCCTAACAATCAGCATGAGAAAAATCAAAGTCCTTGGTCAAGGGACTGTATCGCCACCAATCATCACTGTTGGAAACTGTCAGCTTGAACTAGTACATCATTTCACATATCTTGGTTCAACCATTGCGGATAACCTCTCGCTAGACACTGAGATTGATAAGCGGATTGGCAGAGCAGTTGTCATCTTGTCCCGATTGAACTCTCGTGTTTGGGGTAACCGCAAGCTGACTGTAAAGACAAAGATGATGGCATACAGCGCGTGCGTACTGAATGCTTTACTATACGTCAGTGAAACCTGGGCCACCCACGCAAGACACGAACGGAAGCTGAATGCTTTCTATCTACGAAGCATCCGTCGTATCTTGAACATATCGTGGATGGACAGAGTGACTAACGCTGAAGTGCTTTTAAAAGCTAGTCTACAGAGCATGTTCACCTTATTACGTCAGCGCCGCCTGCGGTGGCTTGGTCATGTCTATAGAATGGAAAATGGTCGTATTTCGAAAGATCTACTCTACGGTGATTTGCAATTAGAAAGTTGACTATTGGGCAGACCGCATTTGCGGTACAAATATGTATGCAAAAGAGATATGAAAGCTCTTGACATTGACTCCGCAAGCTAGGAAGAACTTGCTCTTGACCGCTCACTTTAGAGGCATTGTGTAAAGGGTCGTCTGCAAGCCGGGGAGGAGCAAATACAGCTCTTGGCTGCTGAACGCAGATCACGCGCCTGGCGTGCAACTGATGCAATACAACAGAGTTCTGACTATCATTGCAAGCGCTGCGGGAGAGATTTTTCCTCCAGAATCGGACTGCTTAATCATTCAAAAAGCTGCAAAACATGAAAATCATGCGATGTGATGTACATCCATAGTCGACATCGACCGACGGAGGTCAACAACAACGGTTCTTCGTTGTCAAGCTTACGGTTGTGCCTACATCTGCTCCTACTGGGTTCATACTAAGACCATGCCAGAAGGGCGATTCCCGCTAGCAGCTCGTTCACCCCATGTGATTTGGCTCCGGCAACACGTTCACTCCATGTGAGACGTGACTCGGCTCAGTAATTATGGGTTTTCGTGTATCCTACCCTGGTCACCACCGACAATCGACCCACGCAGATCAAGTGCCTTGGCTGACATCGAAGTTACTAGTTGCTGAGAGACTATGTTTCAACCTGGAACGACCTGACACCATTTGGCCAGTTCAATTGTCAATTCCTGATCAGAAGTCTCCTCTGACCAGACTTCTTGGAAGGGGGCTGCGCAACACCATTGTTTTACTGTACACAACAATTGACCTTGATAACACACTTTCCGTTGATTCGTCTTCCGTGATTGCAACCATGTAACTTCGTGCACCATTTTGGCTAGCGCGATAAACCTTCCATCTCCTGTGCCTTTTTCTCTTACGTTCTTGGGGACACTATTGTAGTAATCTGGTCTACTACACATATGAAATAAAAGACAGATATATACATAATTGTATATAGAAAATGTCATGGAAGGCAATGTGAAAAATAGACAAATGTGATGCAAGTCCCAACCTATGACGAGACATGCATAGACCCTATGTAACCTGACACTACAGCAGCGTTATAAATAGATGATCAGAAAAATATTTTTTTTAGATGTTTCGAAATTGTTTTTAGAGAGACATTCGTTTACGATAAAAACCTGAATTGAAACAATAAGGATAACTATGTTTAAACAAAGAGGGGGTAAGACAAGCCTAAAGAGATACAATAAGTAAAGGTACATATAATAATAGTCCCAGGTTTTGATGTATGTATGATGTATGTATGAAAGCACAAGCCTGATCCAGGCAAAGTGCCGCACAGTCAGAGACTCCACGTGGGCTAAGCTACTGTCAGGTTGCCCAGGTCTAGACAGACATGAGGGGGGGAATAGAAATGAATGTAACATACATAGACACTAAGTAACCTGACACCTAATAATACCATGTATTTCGGACATTGTGAACAGTTCTATACGTGTGCTAATGTACAAAATACTTACAATTGGTTCAATAACAGGAATACCGTGACAAAATATATTGTCTATAGAAGTGTTTATTTTGAGAATTTCGCATAGCGATGGAGCGGTAAGAGAATCTACGAGTGTTTCAAATTTACCTGTAGATGTGCACATGTGGAAATGGAGTGGGAGAGTATTCCAAAGATGCGTATACCTATCTAAAAAGAAGTTTTGCTAACTTTAGTGCGAGTGAGGGGAATACGTAATAGCCTCATTCGGTTACGTCGTACAGAACGATTGCAATCTTGGAAGCGCATGGTAGATCTAAGCTTAACTTGATGCTCTGTGATGATTCGGAATAAAAAGAAGAAGATTAAGGCGAATTCTGCGTAACCATAGCGGGTAAATGTCTAGTAGATTGCATATTACTATATAAGATGAAGGATTAGAGTAGCCTAACATGATTTTGCTAAATGTACGTGGAAGGCTTTCTATGAGAATACAGTCACGCCTAGCGATGTGAGAGTAGGCTATATTACAGTAGTCAAGAAGCGGTAATACTTTCATTTTATATAGACTTAGTCTACTTTCACGGAGGAGGAATTTTTGATTTATCAAACCAAAATTCTGTCTAGCTCTTGCTATGAGAAATCTTACTTGTTGGTTGAAATTGAGAGATGGAGAATATCTAAATCCCAAGTCTTTGATTTCGTTAGAAAGTGCGAGTGGTGTATTGTTGAGAATAATACTATTGGGGGGTATTGAGCAGCGCATACCCATGAATTGCGTTTTCAGAGCTGAGAATTCTAAACCCCATTGTGAGCCCCAACTTGAAAGGGTTGAAAGATCGTCGTTGAGAGAGTCTATAGCCTGTGATACTTCTATGGCTGAAAAAGCTAAAACAAGTTTAATATCATCCGCAAAAATAAAAAGCTTTGATTTTTTCGGAAATCTTGCACATCATTAATATATGAGAAAAAGGATGGGACCTAGTACGCTACCCTGAATGACTCCACTTGGAATAGGTTGTGTTTCAGAGGATATGCCTTTAACGGAAACAGAGAAGGTGCGATCAGAAAGATATGAACAGAACCAATTAAATAGGGATCCGGAAATACCAAGTGATGATAATTTTCGAAGAAGAAGAGAATGAGGAACCTTATCAAATGCTTTGGTAATGTCTAAGAAAATTGTTAGTACAGCTAATCCATGATCTATGGAGGCCGTTATATGGTCCAAATATTCCAGCTAACAGGTAATGCAGGACTTCTGATTTAAAAAGCCATGTTGGAATGGAGAGAAAGCGTTTGGGCCCAATTAAGCTACTAATGCGTTCTTGATCAACTTTTCGAATAGCCTAGAGAGAAAAGGTGTGTGATTAATTGGGCGATAATTACTGACGATGTGCGAATTCCCTGTTTTAAACCGAGGTGCAATGACAGAATGTTTCCATTCGAGGGGTGAAATACCAGATTCAATAAAAAGATTAAACAGGTGTAATAAAATTTTAGGCATATCATCCGTATTTAGTTGCAAGATTGCTGGAACAAAGACCACAATATCAGGCATGTAAGAAGCTTTGCTTCGCCGACACATTGCGCTAACTTCTTGTAAACTAAAGGAGATGGAATCCATACAGATTGAATTAATATTTTGATTTGGGAGTACAGGGTATGCGCTGGTATTGAATGACTTACTAGAATAGTTCAGAAAAAGCTTACTTATTGCTGAAGAGTCTGATGTTGATGATTTTCTACCATCATCGTTGAACACAAGTGTAGAAATTTAATGTTTACTTAGATTATATCGAGATCTCGTTAGACTGTTCAAAGACTTGGTCTTCGAAGCACTTTTCAGGGCCATTCTTTCTTGATTCTCAATGAATTGTAATTTGATTGTTGTAAAAGAGCTGAGAAGTTCCTTGAGACGTAAAAATGAATAAAAGTCTGGTGTGTGGTTTACAAAAGCAGAAAGACGGGCTATCTTTTTTCAGGAATAATAATAATAATAATAATAATAATAATAATAATAATAATAATAATAATAATAATAATAATAATAATAATAATAATAATAATAATAATAATATTAATAAAATTAATAATAATAATAATAATAATAATAATAAAATAATAATAAAATAATAAAATAATAATAATAATACTAAAATAATAATAATAATAATAATAATAATAATAATAATAATAATAATAATAATAATAATAATAATAATAATAATAATAATAATAATAGTAATATATTCTTGGATATCCAAGGCATGCAATACATGATCAGTTTATCAAATTTGAACAGCAAAAGAAAATAGTACAGTGCAAGTGACCGAAGTGAGCGGGATTTTTAAACATTTTTTCCGTTCAATAAGGGAAATTAATATACAGTAGGTAAGAAAAAATTATCAATGTCTAATAGAAATAAAATTTCATTTAAATTAAGTTGGCACATAACCATTTTATGATCACAACCAAGAAGGGGCGTTATGACTTGCACATTACTAGGATTAGGACCAAATGGGAAAATAAGGCCTAGAAGGCTTGATTGTCTTGTAGGTTTATCTACTGCTTGAGTGTAACCTAGTAAGCTGATTGCTTCGGAAAAATAAGAGAATTTTCTAGATAGATGGGGGATTCCAGCATGTATAAGGCATGTTAAAATCACCAGCTATAAGTTTATTTTTATGAGGGGTCAGAGAAACTTCAATAAAAGCATTTTTTATCTTATCAAGATTATGTGAAGATGGAGGAGGTGGGTTGTGAATACAACCGAAAATGGCGTCCAGTGAAGGTATATCGATCCATAACGAATAATCAATATCATCCTGTGTAGAAGAAAAATAAAGTTTGGCCGGGATATCCTTAGTAATATATATGATGCAACCACCACCACGAGTGGAGCACCGATTTTTACGAAAAATATTATAATTTGGTAGGAAAAGGAGTGCGTCTGCATCTTCATCAGTCGTCCAAGTTTCAGTGATTAAGACTACATCAGTCGGGTTAGCAGATAGGAAAAATTGAAGATCGGACATTTTAGAAGTAATGGATCTCGCGTTAAATAGAATGATGCGGATAGGGGAAGTAGAAAGAGGGGTAATAATGATGTGGGCCGGAGATGTGAAACTAGGTTTTGCTACATCCTGTAGATGGGTGGAAACACAAGGGGAAAATTTTAAGGTTGGAAATGGTCTGGGTAAAACTGGGTGGGGGCGTATGTTGGATATATTTGTGGAGCAGGGTGAGGCCAAGTGGAAATTCTATGGGCGTTTGTTTGTGGTGGCTTAAAAGTTTGAGGGTCGGGATAAATATAAGGAAAGTTAAAGTTCGTATTTAGTCTAAGGTTTTGTGGATTTTCACCATGCTGCGTGGAGGGTAGGACGACGATGCAGAATTAAGACGACCGTAAGGTGAAGGACCATAATAATTAAACGTGGAAGCGTGTATAGGTAACTGGTGAAAATTGTTTCTTGAATAATTAGAATTACACTTTTTAAAAGAGCCGTTCGTATAAGGCCTAATAATTGGCGCTTGGTTGAAAAGAGGAGCTATTGCTCTAAATGTTGGAAGTTTACCTTTTTGTTATCCTTAATAATTGGGAGAGGGACAGTTTGTGGATCAACGATTACCTGGGTTGCAGCAGGTGATCCGGCTGATAGATACATTTTCAGTCAGGACACTTATGTCAGCGAGGTTAAAATTTTTGTTGCCACAAGATGGGGAGTGCAAAGCCGCCGCATTTCCTATCGATAGGTCTATCGCATCTAATGACGAAATACTGCTCGCTAAAGTTTATTGGCACACCATCAAGCGCGGACAGTCAGGTCTCAGAAAGCGCTATAACCCTGGGGTGTAACTCAGCCACACGAAGAGAGAGGTCAGATGTGTATGTCTTTCTTAGGAATTTTACATAGATTAATTCGCTTCGAGATTGATGTTCAAGTGTCCATCTATAAAATATTATAAAATGAAATAATATCCTAATGTTTGCGAGATACAAAATGAAAGTTTTCGTGAATATGAAATATTTGAGAATCACGTACCGTTTTCAACCCAATCACGAACTTGGATATTATCAGTTCAGTTCAGTTTGCACATGACTGTAACTGGCTAAGGGGCCAATCGAGCGTCCAGATCTCTTTCGGTGTTATGTCACAGAAGAGCGTTCACCACTTCATAAAATGTCTTCACAAATATATTCTAGAATTATAGTACTCTGGAACGCAACAGAAAACTCCCCTCACCAATAGGTGAGGAGACATTCTTGTGTTCCAAAGACCACATGAAGATCATACAAACTATTTCCTTACGGATACAAATCAGGAAACATAGAAGGCCACACAGAGTCTAGTCCTTTCTTGAAACCCCCTACCGAAGTAGTATAATCAATTTCTTTATAAAGACGATTTCAGTAATTTACTACGCTTCCACTAAATAAGTACTTACGAACATTTGACCTGACATGTGGCTTGGCCAGTTTTAATAGGTGGCTTCGAGTAACCAGACTTGGCGCTAGGGCATACATTTCACTTGGATGAATAGTACTAAACCCTGTTATGATTTTTAGGTTTCAATCAGGTCCTTACGTAGCAGCATTCTTTTCAGTAAGAAGAGATCCAGACTCAGCATTCGTTCCTCATACGACCTACCTGATTGTCCTACAGTCATACGAGTAGCTAGGCGTTGAACACCTACAAGCTTGGCAATATCCTTTTCTGAATAAGTTGACCATACTTGAACGCAATACTCGAGATGTGGTCTCACGACCGCTTTGTATAATGGTATGAAACCCTCTGGAGACCTGTGGGATAAAATTGATTGAAGACGAAAAAGCTTGGTCCTAGAGCGTTGTGCAGCAGCTGCACATTGATTAGCCTATATAAACTCGGCTGAAACATTTATACTTAATTCACGAACGTTTGGCACCCCATTTATCTCAAGTGTATCATCTGGTACAGCAACCTCTACATCTTATTGACTGTAGACAAGAGATATCTTTGAGTGAAGTTAGGTAGATCCCATGTAGAGAATTACTCGATGACCTTTTCGATATCCTCATGAATATCCTGCTGCTGCTCAAATTTGGTACGTGATCACAATTCACTGATTACATTTACGCTGGTTATATTTAACGTATTCCCTTTATATATTTCACCACAATTTTATTAAAATAATATCTATTGAAAAGACTAAATAAATCTGGTGAGAAAATGCATTCGAAAACTTTATTATTATATCGAATTAAATTTCGTAGAGTATCTAAGCCAAGTCATTTTACTCTCAGATTGGACAGTGACAGTTCACTTATTCTAAATAAATTGAAACAATTAGAATCGCAGAACTTGTCAGCATATAGAAACGAACTAGCATTATGCAGTTACAGCTATAATTCTCTAAAACCTTTTTTATCACTCATGAATCATGATATAGGTATTGACCAAGATATATTGATCCGAGCCGAAAATTATTTAGAAACCGTGTGCACAGAAATTTGTCAAATGGAAGCTCGTCCAAAAATGTTATCATCTTTAATGTTGCAGATAATTATCATTTAGACGATTTGAAAAAATGTTTCTTTTCAATATATGGCATTCCAATAGAATGTTTAACTGTAGTCCGATCACGTAAAAACTAACATTCACAGATAAGAGTTTTGCATCGTTTTCACCTAATAATGAAAACCTTTTGAAAAGTATATCAAGGTTCTCCAGTGTGGTCAGGAAACTGGACTTAACGCCCATGCCACGGGAATTCAACTATAATAAACGCAAATTTATTAGCTCCATTATGTGTAACAATTCGTCAGATTATAATGACCAGATGCAATGTGATTTTCTAACTGAAATTAACTCTAATAATTCCCAATGTTCAACATCCGCAAAAAATTTTCCAGGGACTCTTAAGCGACGCTGCCAAATAATCGATGAAAATAAGGTAAAGTAGCGGTGCGAGTACGGAACTCTGTTGGACTCCACTAACAACTTTTACTTTCGAGGAATACATAATGCCTATCCTGACGCGAAAGAATTTATTGCTCAAGAAGCCTATTATCCATTTCTCCAGAAGAACATCGATACCCATATAACAAAGTTTGGTTGCAAGCAATCTGTGGTTTACCGAACCAAAGACCTTGCAAATGTCCACGTAAAAAACTTCACCTTGTTTGCTTTTATCTAGCCTCATGGTGACCTCAGTTAGAAAACACAAGAGGTTTGTAAGGCACGACTACGCTTTAAGGAAGCCTTGCTGAGCAGAGTACAGCAACGAGCAATCAACTAGATGTCGACAGATCCTATCCCTAATTAGTTTCTCCAGGATTATACAAACGATGCTAGTAATTACAAACTAAGGATCGACTGTCACCTTCATATATTGGAATGACATCAGCCAGCTCTCAAAATACTCGGAATATATCCATGTTGCAATGGAGCGTTAAAAAGACGATCAGCATGTTCTTCTTCCGAATAATTACTTAGCAGCGAGTTAAGCTTCAGTCTGGCATGCGCTTTCGCCATTAAATTCAATATGATATGAGCAACTGAACAAGGCTATTGAATATCCCTTTGTCTCGCACTAAAGTTAGACGTAACTTCTTTTTAATTAGATATGCACAACTTTGGAATTCTCTTCCTCTACATTTCCGTATGTGCACATCTACAGGAAAATTTGAAACGCTTGTTGGAAATCTTACTGTTCACTCACTATTCCAAATCCTTGAGATGAACACTTCTCTAGACATTCTATACTCTCACGAAATCCACATCTTTCCGCATATATTAGTATATCATGAGGTCAGATAGTATTCTCTGGATAACTGGCCATTCAAGTGTCAGGTTACCGGACCCTAGAAATGCTTTTACACTAATTAATCTCAACATTGCTTTCGATAACATTTTCTATACACCATTATGTACATAACTGTCTTTTATTTCTCATGGGGCCTAGAAATGTCTCATTTTTATCTTACCGTGCAAAATCATAAAAAACTATCAAAAATGAAAAACAAACGTAAAAAACTAAAAAAACATTATGTTTTTAATGTACATTCTTATTTTTCAAATGATGTACTATTTTACTTTGATGACCTTTCACCCTGCTGGTGAAGAGAAAATCTTTCATTATATTCCAGTGTCTTCGAATAACGAACCATCACTGTAATTGGCTAGAAATCTATACGCCTGGGATCTGTTTCGTATGTGATTTACTCTCCTGCAAATAACGAAAATCCGGCTGGTGACCAAATTTTGGTTCGATTAGTCGACAATTCCTCAAGAGTATTTGAGCACAGCACCCTACTGCCTACTCTTTGCTATAAGCCACACCCTCTCTCGTCCCCCACAATTTATTAGATTTTCTTATTCCGATGGATTTATATTCACTTTTTAATCTTCTCAACCAACCTTTCCGTAAAAACATGAATTTATGCATATATAATTCATTTTTCAATTTTTTATGAATACTTCATTACAATTGGCTCCACTTTTCCATAATTACCTTCCATTTTTGTTCTCCATTTGTTTCTTGCATCCTTGCCATTCGTAAATCTTGACATAATTTAAATGAAATTTAATTTCTATTAGACATTGAAAATTTTTTCTTACCTACTATATATTCATTTCCCTTATTGAACGGAAAAAATGTTGAAAAATCCCGCTCACTTCGGTCACTTCCACTGTTCTATTTTCCTTTTCTGTTCAAATTTTGATAAACTGACCATGTATTGCATGCCTTGGATGTCCAAGAATATATTATTATTAGTAGTATAAGTAGTGGTATTGGCGCCAGATTATTTTATGTTTTCATAGTGAATGTCGTTCAGGCCAGCAGACTCATGGGGGTCAGTTGCTACAAGAGCAAGGTTAACCTCATCATCAGTGAAGTATAACTCCTCGACTGGAGTAACGATATCGGGCCTTTTAATGACTGGCATTTTAAGCGGATCTATTTGGCAATCAAGGCTCTGAACAGACTAGAAAGTTTTGATAAATGTTTGCATCTGGAACCATTTGGGGTTCATTTTGCTGCTGATGGTTGCCAATCCAATCGCACGTTTTGCCTTCGGATTGGGCATAACTATAGTAACGCTTTGGGCACTGCTTTATATTGCGTGTCAACCGTGATTTAAAGTCACGTTTTGCCTTGTGGTTTCGAACTGACCCTACCTGTTCAGTCGAATTTTTATTGCTCTGGACCACTGTCATATCTCGCCGAATCTGCTTGGATTTCTCTCATTCCAAGAATTTTGTGCTACTTTCGATCATATCTATCGGAATTTATTTGTTTTGCGCTTGTCAACGGATTAGCAGCAAAGTTATCATATCGGCGTAAATTTCACAGTTTGCTCACGCGCGCAAACTTTTTTCAATCGCTAACTATTCTACGGTTTTTGCTATCATTGCAAGGATCACGTCGAGCTACGAATTTTGATACTTATTTCTGTGTTCTAGCTTGTGTAGTTAACAAGTTATATTGGATTATTTGCAACATGACGAAATCACGTGTTTCAAAACAGCCACCTCGACCCGTCGAACAAAAACCCGTCACACAGCCGAACAACCCAATTCAGGCTACTAACATGTTTCACCGCATCACAAGAACCAACATACAGACAAAAAAATCGATCGATCAA
>JACCGJ010018932.1:0-34199 GCA_013407085.1 Atriophallophorus winterbourni | reverse complement strand
AACATGTGTTTGGACACATGCTTTGAACAGGTTGGTCGTACCAGCCTTATCCAACAGTGGCATACAAGCGCTCCTTGTTTACCATCCTTCAACTGTTTCAAGCGCATGCGGATCCTGATCTTACTGTCCCTACCTGATGAGTGCAAACAGCACGAAACCGGTCGTGGGGTATGAATGAACGGAGAAGCATGCAAATGAATCTTTTGTTTCATTGGTTATGAGTTATAACTCCCATTAAACCTGAGTTTTGACCGAGGGGGAGGCTTTGAACAGCTGGTCGTACCAGACTTTCCAACAGTGGCATACAAGCGCTCCTTGTTTACCATCCTCCACTGTTTCAAGCGCATGCGGATCTTGATCTTACTGTCCCTACCTGATGAGTGCAAACAGCACGAAACCGGTCGTGGGGTGTGAATGACGGAAAAGCATGCAAATGATTATTTTGTTTCATGGTTATGGGTTTAACCCCATTTAACATGTGTTTCGACACATGCTTTGAACAGGTTCGTCGTACGAGCCTTATCCACAGTGGCATACAAGCGCTTCTTGTTTACCATTCCTCCACTGTTTCAAGCGCATGCGGATCCTGATCTTACTGTCCCTACCTGATGAGTGCAAACAGCACGAAACCGGTCGTGGGGTGTGAATGACGGAAAAGCATGCACATGAATATTTTGTTTCATGGTTATGGGTTTTACCCCATTTAACATGTGTTTGGACACATGCTTTGAACAGGTTTCGTCGTACGGAGCCTTATCAACAGTGGGATACAAGCGCTCCTTGTTTACCATTCCTCCAGTTTCAAGCGCATGCGGACCTTGATCTTACTGTCCATACCTGATGAGTGGCAAAAAACAGCACGAAACCGTCGTGGGGTGTGCATGACGGAAAAGCATGCAATGAATATTTTGTTTCATGGTTATGGGTTTAACCCCATTTAACATGTGTTTCGACACATGCTTTGAACAGGTTCGTCGTACGAGCCTTATCCAACAGTGGGATACAAGCGCTCCTTGTTTACCATTCCTCCACTGTTTCAAGCGCATGCGGATCCTGATCTTACTGTCCCTACCTGATGAGTGCAAACAGCACGAAACCGTCGTGGGGTGTGAATGACGGAAAAGCATGCAAATGAATATTTTGTTTCATGGTTATGGGTTTAACCCCATTTAACATGTGTTTGGACACATGCTTTGAACAGGTTGGTCGTACCAGCCTTATCCAACAGGGGCATACAAGCGCTCCTTGTTTACCATTCTTCCACTGTTTCAAGCGCATGCGGATCCTGATCTTACTGTCCCTACCTGATGAGTGCAAACAGCACGAAAACCCGGGTCGTGGAGGTGTGAATGACGGGAAAAGCATGCAAATGAATATTTTGTTTCTGGTTAGGGTTTTACCCCATTCAAATGTGGTCGACACCATGCTATGAACAGGTCGTAGTACGAGCCTAACAAGTGGCATACAAGCGCTCCTTGTTTACCATTCCTCCACTGTTTCAAAGCGAATGCGGATTCCTGATCTTACTGTCCCTACCTAATGAGTGCAAACAGCACGAAACCGGTCGTGGGGTGTGAATGAGGGAAAAGCATGCAAAGGAATATTTCGTTTCATGGTTATGGTTTTAACCCCATTTAACATGTGTTTCGACACATGCTTTGAACAGGTTCGTCGTACGAGCCTGATCCAACAGTGGCATACAAGCGCTCCTTGTTTACCATTCCTCCACTGTTTCAAGCGCATGCGGATCCTGATCTTACTGTCCCTACCTGATGAGTGCAAACAGCACGAAACCGGTCGTGGGGTGTGAATGACGGAAAAGCATGCAAATGAATATTTTGTTTCATGGTTATGAATTTTACCCCATTTAACATGTGTTTCGACGCATGCTTTGAACAGGTTCGTCGTACGAGCCTTATCCAACAGTGGCATACAAGCGCTCCTGGTTTACCATTCCTCCAATGTTCAAGCGCATGCGGATCTGATCTCTGTCCCCTACTATGAGTGCAAACGCCCGAAACCAGGTCGTGGGGTGTGAATGACGGAAAAGCATGCAAATGTATATTTTGTTTCATGGTTATGGGTTTCACCCCATTTAACATGTGTTTGGACACATGCTTTGAACAGGTTGGTCGTACCAGCCTTATCCAACAGTGGCATACAAGCGCTCCTTGTTTACCATTCCTACACTGTTTCAAGCGCATGCGGATCCTGATCTTACTGTCCCTACCTGATGAGTGCAAACAGCACGAAACCGGTCGTGGGGTGTGAATGACGGAAAAGCAGGCAAATGAATATTTTGTTTCATGGTTATGGGTTTTACCCCATTTAACATGTGTTTCGACACATGCTTTGAACAGGTTCGTCGTACGAGCCTTATCCAACAGTGGCATACAAGCGCTCCTTGTTTACCATTCCTCCACTGTTTCAAGCGCATGCGGATCCTGATCTTACTGTCCCTACCTGATGAGTGCAAACAGCACGAAACCGGTCGTGGGGTGTGAAGGACGGAAAAGCATGCAAATGAATATTTTGTTTCATGGTTATGGGTTTAACCCCATTTAACATGTGTTTCGACACATGCTTTGAACTGGTTCGTCGTACGAGCCTTATCCAACAGTGGCATACAAGCGCTCCTTGTTTACCATTCCTCCACTGTTTCAAGCGCATGCGGATCCTGATCTTACTGTCCCTACCTGATGAGTGCAAACAGCACGAAACCGGTCGTGGGGTGTGAATGAAGGAAAAAGCATGCAACTGAATATTTTGTTTCATGGTTATGGGTTTAACCCCATTTAACATGTGTTTGGACACATGCTTTGAACAGGTTGGTCGTACCAGCCTTATCCAACAGTGGCATACAAGCGCTCCTTGTTTACCATTCTTCCACTGTTTCAAGCGCATGCGGATCCTGATCTTACTGTCCTACCTGATGAGTGCAAACAGCACGAAACCGGTCGTGGGGTGTGAATGACGGAAAAGCATGCAAATGAATATTTTGTTTCATGGTTATGGGTTTAACCCCATTTAACATGTGTTTGGACACATGCTTTGAACAGGTTGGTCGTACCAGCCTTATCCAACAGTGGCATACAAGCGCTCCTTGCTTACAATTCTTCCACTGTTTCAAGCGCATGCGGATCCTGATCTTACTGTCCCTACCTGATGAGTGCAAACTGCACGAAACCGGTCGTGGTGTGTGAATGACGGAAAAGCATGCAGATGAATATTTTGTTTCATGGTTATGGGTTTAACCCCATTTAACATGTGCTTGGACACATGCTTTGAACAGGTTGGTCGTACCAGCCTTATCCAACAGTGGCATACAAGCGCTCCTTGTTTACCATTCTTCCACTGTTTCAAGCGCATGCGGATCCTGATCTTACTGTCCCTACCTGATGAGTGCAAACAGCACGAAACCGGTCGTGGGGTGTGAATGACGGAAAAGCAGGCAAGTGAATATTTTGTTTCATGGTTATGGGCTGAACCCCATTCAAACATGTGTTTGGACACATGCTTTGAACAGGTCTGGTCTACACAGCCTTAGTCCAAAAGACTAGCTACAAGCGCTCCTTGTTTACCATTCTTCCACGTTTCAAGGCATGCGTATCCTGATCTTACTTTCCATACATGATGAGTGCAAACAGCACGAAAACCGGTCGTGAGGTGTGAATGACGGAACGCATGCACAATGAATATTTTGTTTCATGGTTATGGGTTTAACCCTTTTTAATATGTGTTTGGACACATGCTTTGAACAGGTTGGTCGTACCAGCCTTATCCAACAGTGGCATACAAGCGCTCCTTGTTTACCATTCTTCCACTGTTTCAAGCGCATGCGGATCCTGATCTTACTGTCCCTACCTGATAAGTGCAAACAGCACGAAACCGGTCGTGGGGTGTGAATGACGGAAAAGCATGCAATGAATATTTTGGTTTCATGGTTATGGGTTTAACCCCATTTAACATGTGTTTGGACACATGCTTTGAACAGGTTGGTCGTACCAGCCTTATCCAACAGTGGCATACAAGCGCTCCTTGTTTACCATTCTTACACTGTTTCAAGCGCATGCGGATCCTGATCTTACTATCCCTACCTGATGAGTGCAAACAGCACGAAACCGGTCGTGGGGTGTGAATGACGGAAAAGCATGCAAATGAATATTTTGTTTCACGGTTATGGGTTTAACCCCATTTAACATGTGTTTGGACACATGCTTTGAACAAGTTGGTCGTACCAGCCTTATCCAACACTGGCATACAAGCGCTCCTTGTTTTACCATTCCTCCACTGTTTCAAGCGCATGCGGATACCGATTTACTGTCCCTACCTGATGAGTGCAAACAGCACGAATCCGGTTCGTGGGGTGTGAATGACGGCAAAAAGCATGCAATGATATTTGTTTCATGGTTATGGGTTTAACCCATTTAACTGTGTTGGGAAATGCTTTGAAAGGTTGGTCATACCAGCCTCATCCAACAGTGGTATACAAGCGCTCCTTGTTTACCATTCCTCCACTGTTTCAAGCGCATGAGGATCCTGATCTTACAGTCCCTACCTGATGAGTGCAAACAGCACGAAACCGGTCGTGGGGTGCGAATGACGGAAAAGCATGCAAATGAATATTTTGTTTCATGGTTATGGGTTTAACCCCATTAAACATGTGTTTGGACACATGCTTTGAACAGGTTGGTCGTTACCAGCCTTATCCAACAGTGGCATTAAAGCCTCTGCTTACCATTCTTCCACTGTTTCAAGCGCATGAGGATCCTGATCTTACTGTCCGTACCTGATGAGTGCAAACAGCACGAAACCGGTCGTGGGGTGTGAATGACGGAAAAGCATGCAAATGAATATTTTGTTTCATGGTTATGGGTTTAACCCCCATTTAACATGTGTTGGGACACATGCTTTGAACAGGTTGGTCGTACCAGCCTTATCCAACAGTGGCATACAAGCGCTCCTTGTTTACCATTCTTCCACTGTTTCAAGAGGCATTTGAGCGATCCTGATTTACGTCCCGACCTGCTGCGTGCAAACAGCACGAAACGAGTCGTGGCGGGGTGAATGACGGGAAAAGCATGCAGATGAATATTTTGTTTCATGGTTATGGGTTTAACCCCATTCAACATGTGTTTGGACACATGCTTTGAACAGGTTGTCGTACCAGCCTTATCCAACAGTAGCATACAAGCGCTCCTTGTTTACCATTCTTCCATTGTTTCAAGCGCATGCGGATCCTGATCTTACTGTCCCTACCTGATGAGTCCAAACAGCACGAATCCGGTCGTGGAGTGTGAATGACGGAAAAGCATGCAAATGAATATTTTGTTTCATGGTTATGGGTTTAAACCCATTTAACATGTGTTTGGACACATGCTTTGAACAGGTTGGTCGTACCAGCCTTATCCAACAGTGGCATACAAGCGCTCCTTGTTTACCATTCTTCCACTGTATCAAGCGCATGCGGATCCTGATCTTACTGTCCCTACCTGATGAGTGCAAACAGCACGAAACCGGTCGTGGGGTGTGAATGACGGAAAAGCATGCAAATGAAAATTTTGTTTCATGGTTATGGTTTAACCCCATTTAACATGTGTTTGGACACATGCTTTCAACAGGTTGGTCGTGGCCAGCCTTATCCAACAGGGCATACAAAGCGATCCTGTTTACCATTCTTCCACTGTTTCAAGCGCATGCGGATCCTGATTCTTACGGTCCTACCTGATGAGTGAAACAGCACGAACAGGCGTGGGGTGTGTGAATGGACGGAAAGCATGCGTGAATATTTTGTTTCCATGGTTAGGGTTTTAAACCCCATTCAACAGTGTGTTTGGACACATGCTTTGAACAGGTTGGTCGTACCAGCCTTATCCAACAGTAGCATACCAAGCGCTCCTTGTTTACCATTCTTCCACTGTTTCAAGCGCATGCGGATCCTGATCTTACTGTCCCTAACTGATGAGTGCAAACAGCACGAAACCGGTCGTGGGGTGTGAATGACGGAAAAGCATGCAAATGAATATTTTGTTTCATGGTTATGGGTTTAGCCCCATTTAACATGTGTTTGGACACATGCTTTGAACAGGTTGGTCGTACCAGCCTTATCCAACATTGGCATACAAGCGCTCCTTGTTTACCATTCTTCCACTGTTTCAAGCGCATGCGGATCCTGATCTTACTGTCCCTACCTGATAAGTGCAAACAGCACGAAACCGGTCGTGGGGTGTGAATGACGGAAAAGCATGCAATGAATATTTGTTTCAGGTTATGGGTTTAACCCCATTTAACATGTGTTTGGACAATGCTTTGAAAGGTGGTCGTACCGCCTTATCCACCGTGGCATACAAGCGACTCCTTGCTTACCATTTCTTTCATTTTCAAAGCGCATGGCGGATCCTGATCTTACTGTCATTACCTGATGAGTGCAAACAGCACGAAACCGGTCGTGGGGTGTGAATGACGGAAAAGCATG
Source organism: Atriophallophorus winterbourni (assembly GCA_013407085.1). Lineage (NCBI taxonomy): Eukaryota > Metazoa > Platyhelminthes > Trematoda > Plagiorchiida > Microphallidae > Atriophallophorus > Atriophallophorus winterbourni. Next base: position 27,724 of record JACCGJ010018932.1, on the reverse strand, counting down.
CAAATGAATATTTTGTTTCATGGTTATGGGTTTAACCCCATTTAACATGTGTTTGGACACATGCTTTGAACAGGTGGGTCGTACCAGCCTTATCCAACAGTGGCATACAAGCGCTCCTTGTTTACCATTCTTCCACTGTTTCAAGCGCATGCGGATCCTGATCTTACTGTCGCTACCTGATGAGTGCAAACAGCACGAAACCGGTCGTGGGGTGTGAATGACGGAAAAGCATGCAAATGAATATTTTGTTTCATGGTTATGGGTCAACCCATTTAACATGGGTGTGGACACATGCTTTGAACAGGTTCGTCGTACGAGCCTTATCCAACAGTGGCATACAATCGCTCCTTGTTTACCATTCCTCCCCTGTTTCAAGCGCATGCGGATCCTGATCTTACTGTCCCTACCTGATGAGTGCAAACAGCACGAAACCGGTCGTGGGGTGTGAATGACGGAAAAGCAGCAAATGAATATTTTGTTTCATGGCTATGGGTTTAACCCCATTTAACATGTGTTTGGACAGGTGCTTTGAACAGGTTGGTCGTACCAGCCTTATCCAACAGTGGCATACAAGCGCTCCTTGTTTACCATTCCTCCACTGTTTCAAGCGCATGCGGATCCTGATCTTACGGTCCCTACCTGATGAGTGCAAACAGCACGAAACCGGTCGTGGGGTGTGAATGACGGAAAAGCATGCAAATGAATATTTGGTTTCATGGTTATGGGTTTTACCCCATTTAACATGTGTTTGGACCCATGCTTTGAACAGGTTGCTCGTGGCAGCCTTAACCAACAGTGGCATACAAGCGCTCCTTGTTTACCATTCTTCCACTGTTTCAAGCGCATGCGGATCCTGATCTTACTGTCCCTACCTGATGAGTGCAAACAGCACGAAACCGTCGTGGGGTGTGAATGACGGAAAAGCATGCAAATGAATATTTTGTTTCATGGTTATGGGTTTAACCCCATTTAACATGTGTTTGGACACATGCTTTGAACAGGTTGGTCGTACCAGCCTTATCCAACAGTGGCATACAAGCGCTCCTTGTTTACCATTCTTCCACTGTTTAAAGCGCATGCGGATCCTGATCTTACTGTCCCTACCTGATGAGTGCAAACAGCACGAAACCGGTCGTGGGGTGTGAATGACGGAAAAGCATGCAAATGAATATTTTGTTTCATGGTTATGGGTTTAAACCCATTTAACATTTGTTTGAACATGCTTTGAACTGGTTGGTCGTACCAGCCTTATCCAACAGTGGCATACAAGCGCTCCTTGTTAACCAATCTTCAACTGTTTCAAGCGCTTGCGGATCCTGATCTTACTGTTCCTACCTGATGAGTGCAAACAGCACGAAACCGGTCGTGGGGTGTGAATGACGGAAAAGCATGCAAATGAATATTTTGTTTCATGGTTATGGGTTTAACCCCATTAAACATGTGTTTGGACACATGTTTGAACAGGTTGGTCGTACCAGCCTTATCCAACAGTGGCATACAAGCGCTCCTTGTTTACCATTCTTCCACTGTTTCAAGCGCATGCGGATCCCGATCTTACTGTCCCTACCTGATGAGTGCAAACAGCACGAAACCGGTCGTGGGGTGTGAATGCCGGAAAAGCATGCAAAGGAATATTTTTGTTTCATGGTTAGGTTTTAACCCAATAACATGTGTTTGGACACATGCTTTGAACAGGTTGGTCGTACAGGCCTTATCCAACAGTGGCATACAAGCGCTCCTTGTTTACCATTCTGCCACTGTTTCAAGCGCATGCGGATCCTGATCTTACTGTCCCTACCTGATGAGTGCAAACAGCACGAAACCGGTCGTGGGGTGTGAATGACGGAAAAGCATGCAAATGAATATTTTGTTTCATTGTTATGGGTTTAACCCCATTTAACATGTGTTTGAACACATGCTTTGAACAGGTTGGTCGTACAAGCCTTATCCAACAGTGGCATACAAGCGAATCCTTGTTACCCTCTTTCCACTGTTTCAAGCGCATGCGGATCCTGATCTTACGGTCCTACCTGATGAGTTGCAAACAGCACGAAACCGGTCGTGGGGTGTGAATGACGGAAAGCAGCAGATGAATATTTGTTTCATGGTTATAGGTTTAACCCCATTTAACATGTGTTTAGACACATGCTTTGAACAGGTTGGTCGTACCAGCCTATCCAACAGTGGCATACAAGCGCTCCTTGTTTACCATTCTTCCACTGTTTCAAGCGCATGCGGATCCTGATCTTACTGTCCCTACCTGATGCGTGCAAACAGCACGAAACCGGTCGTGGGGTGTGAATGACGGAAAAGCATGCAAATGAATATTTTGTTTCATGGTTATGGGTTTAACCCCATTCAACATGTGTTTGGACACATGCTTTGAACAGGTTGGTCGTACCAGCCTTATCCAACAGTGGCATACAAGCGCTCCTTGTGTACCATTCTTCCACTGTTGCAAGCGCATGCGGATCCTGATCTTACTGTCCCTACCTGATGAGTGCAAACAGCACGAAACCGGTCGTGGGGTGTGAATGACGGAAAAGCATGCAAATGAATATTTTGTTTAATGGTTATGGGTTTAACCCCATTTAACATGTGTTTAGACACATGCTTTGAACAGGTTGGTCGTACCAGCCTATCCAACAGTGGCATACAAGCGCTCCTTGTTTACCATTCTTCCACTGTTTCAAGCGCATGCGGATCCTGATCTTACTGTCCCTACCTGATGCGTGCAAACAGCACGAAACCGGTCGTGGGGTGTGAATGACGGAAAAGCATGCAAATGAATATTTTGTTTCGTGGTTATGGGTTTTACCCCATTTAACATGTGTTTGGACACATGCTTTGAATAGAAGAGGGGGGTGGGTCCGTACCAGCATCATCCAACAGTGGGCATACAGCGCTCCTTATATTACCATTCTTCCCCTGTTTCAGCGCATGCGCTCCGGATCTTACTGTCCCTACCTGATAGTGCTAACAGCACGAAACCGGTCGTGGGGTGTGAATGATGGAAAAGCATGCAAATGAATATTTTTTTTCATGGTTATGGGTTTAACCCCATTTAACATGTGTTTGGACACATGCTTTGAACAGGTTGGTCGTACCAGCCTTATCCAACAGTGGCATACAAGCGCTCTTTGTTTACCATTCTTCCACTTTTTCATGCGCATGCGGATCCTGATCTTACTGTCCCTACCTGATGAGCGCAAACAGCACGAAACCGGTCGTGGGGTGTGAATGACGGAAAAGCATGCAAATGAATATTTTGTTTCATGGTTATGGGTTTAACCACATTTAACATGTGTTTGGACACATGCTTTGAACAGGTTGGTCGTACCAGCCTTATCCAACAGTGGCCTACAAGCGCTCCTTGTTTACCATTCTTCCACTGTTTCAAGCGCATGCGGATCCTGATCTTACTGTCCCTACCTGATGAGTGCAAACAGCACGAAACCGGTCGTGGGGTGTGAATGACGGAAAAGCATGCAAATGAATATTTTGTTTCATGGTTATGGGTTTAACCCCCATTTAACATGTGTTGGGACACATGCTTTGAACAGGTTGGTCGTACCAGCCTTATCCAACAGTGGCATACAAGCGCTCCTTGTTTACCATTCTTCCACTGTTCCAAGCGCATGCGGATCCTTATCTTACTGTCCCTACCTGATGAGTGCAAACAGCACGAAACCGGTCGTGGGGTGTGAATGAGGGAAAAGCATGCAAATGAATATTTTGTTTCATGGTATGGTTTTAACCCCATTAACCTGTGTTTTGGATACATGCTTTGAACAGTTGGTCGTACCAGCTTATCCAACGTGGCATTAAGCGCTTCTTTGTTTACGCATTCTTCCACTGTAGCATGCCATGCGGATCCTTGATCTTACTGTCCCTACCTGATGAGTGCAAACAGCACGAAACCGGTCGTGGGGTGTGAAATGACGGAAAAGCCATGCAAATGAATATTTTGTTTCATGGTTACGGGTTTTAACCCCATTTACAGGTGTTTGGACACATGCTTTGAACAGGTTGGTCCGTTACCAGCCTTATCCAACAGTGGCATACAAGCGCTCCTTGTTACCATTCTTCCACTGTTTCAAGCGCATGCGGATCCTGATCTTACTGTCCCTACCTGATGAGTGCAAACAGCACGAAACCGGTCGTGGGGTGTGAATGACGGAAAAGCATGCAAATGAATATTTTGTTTCATGGTTATGGGTTTAACCCCTTTTAACATGTGTTTGGACACATGCTTTGAACAGGTTGGTCGTACCAGCCTTATCCAACAGTGGCATACAAGCGCTCCTTGATTACCAATCCTACACTGTTTCAAGCGCATGCGGATTCTGATCTTACTGTCCCTACCTGATGAATTGCAAACAGCACGAACCGGTCGTGGGGTGGTGAATGACGGAAAAGCATGCAAATGAATATTTTGTTTCATGGTTATGGGTTTAACCCCATTTAACATGTGTTTGGACTCATGCTTTGAACAGGTTGGTCGTAACAGCCTTATCCAACAGTGGCATACAAGCGCTCCTTGTTTACCATTCCTTCACTGTTTCAAGCGCATGCGGATCCTGATCTTACTGTCCCTACCTGATGAGTGCAAATAGCACGAAACCGGTCGTGGGGTGTGAATGACGGAAAAGCATGCAAATGACTATTTTGTTTCATGGTTATGGGTTTAACCCCATTTAACATGTGTTTCGACACATGCTTTGAACAGGTTCGTCGTACGAGCCTTATCCAACAGTGGCATACAAGCGCGCCTTGTTTACCATTCCTCCACTGTTTCAAGCGCATGCGGATCCTGATCTTACTGTCCCTACCTGATGAGTGCAAACAGCACGAAACCGGTCGTGGGGTGTGATTGACGGAAAAGCATGCAAATGAATATTCTGTTTCATGGTTATGGGTTTAACCCCATTAACCATGTGTTTGGACACATGCTTTGAACAGGTTGGTCGTACCAGCCTTATCCAACAGTGGCATACAAGCGCTCCTTGTTTACCATTCTTCCACTGTTTCAAGCGCATGCGGATCCTGATCTTAATGTCCCTACCTGATGAGTGCAAACAGCACGAACCCGGTCGTGGGGTGTGAATGACGGAAAGGCATGCAAATGAATATTTTGTTTCATGGTTATGGGTTCAACCCCATTTAACATGTGTTTGGACACATTCTTTGAACAGGTTGGTCGTACCAGCCTTGTCCAACAGTGGCATACAAGCGCTCTTTGTTTTTAACCATCTCATTCTTCCCTGTTTCAAGCGCATTGCAGATCCTGATCTTACGGTCCCTACCTGATGAGTGCAACAGCACGAAAACCGGTCTTGGGGTGTGAATGACGGACAAATGCATGCAAATGAATATTTTTTGTTTTTCATGGTTTAATGAGTTTAACCCCATTTAACATGTGTTTCGACACATGCTTTGAACAGGTTCGTCGTACGAGCCTTATCCACAGTGGCATACAAGCGCTTCTTGTTTACCATTCCTCCACTGTTTCAAGCGCATGCGGATCCTGATCTTACTGTCCCTACCTGATGAGTGCAAACAGCACGAAACCGTCGTGGGGTGTGAATGACGGAAAAGCATGCAAATGAATATTTTGTTTCATGGTTATGGGTTTAACCCCATTTAACATGTGTTTGGACACATGCTTTAAACAGGTTGGTCGTACCAGCCTTATCCAACAGTGGCATACAAGCGCTCATTGTTTACCATTCTTCCACTGTTTCAAGCGCATGCGGATCCTGATCTTACTGTCCCTACCTGATGAGTGCAAACAGCACGAAACCGGTCGTGGGGTGTGAATGACGGAAAAGCATGCAAATGAATATTTTGTTTCATGGTTATGGGTTGAACCCCATTTAACATGTGTTTCGACACATGCTTTGAACAGGTTCGTCGTACGAGCCTTATCCAACAGTGGCATACAAGCGCTCCTTGTTTACCATTCCTCCACTGTTTCAAGCGCATGCGGATCCTGATCTTACTGTCCCTACCTGATGAGTGCAAACAGCACGAAACCGGTCGTGGGGTGTGAATGACGGAAAAGCATTCAAATGAATATTTTGTTTCATGGTTATGGGTTTAACCCCATTTAACATGTGTTTGGACACATGCTTTGAACAAGTTGGTCGTACCAGACTTATCCAACAGTGACATACAAGCGCTCCTTGTTTACCATTCTTCCACTGTTTCAAGCGCATGCGGATCCTGATCTTACTGTCCTACCTGATGAGTGCAAACAGCACGAAACCGGTCGTGGGGTGTGAATGACGGAAAAGCATGCAAATGAATATTTTGTTTCATGGTTATGGGTTTAACCCCATTTAACATGTTTTTGGACACATGCTTTGAACAGGTTGGTCGTACCAGCCTTATCCAACAGTGGCATACAAGCGCTCCTTGTTTACCATTCTTCCACTGTTTCAAGCGCATGCGGATCCTGATCTTACTGTCCCTACCTGATGAGTGCAAACAGCACGAAACCGGTCGTGGGGTGTGAATGACGGAAAAGCATGCAAATGAATATTTTGTTTCATGGTTATGGGTTTAACCGCATTTAACATGTGTTTGGACACATGCTTTGAACAGGTTCCTCGTACCAGCCTTATCCAACAGTGGCATACAAGCGCTCCTTGTTTACCATTCCTCCACTGTTTCAAGCGCATGCGGATCCTGATCTTACTGTCCCTACCTTATGAGTGCAAACAGCACGAAACCGGTCGTGGGGTGTGAATGACGGAAAAGCATGCAAATGAATATTTTGTTTCATGGTTATGGGTTTAACCCCATTTAACATGTGTTTGGACACATGCTTTGAACAGGTTCGTCGTACGAGCCTTATCCAACAGTGGCATACAAGCGCTCCTTGTTTACCATTCTCCACTGTTTCAAGCGCATGCGGATCCTGATCTCACTGTCCCTACCTGATGAGTGCAAACAGAACGAAACCGGTCGTGGGGTGTGAATGACGGAAAAGCATGCAAATGAATACTTTGTTTCATAGAATCACAAAGTTATTCCTGGTCAAGCGAACGAGGCGCTGATGGATGACGAATATCATTGGTCATCACACGGTTTAATTCTAGGTCGAAGCACCATCGCGATTTCGCAATTCGGAAAATGTGTGCTTAACACTAATTCTTAACCATTCCTAAAAGTAAAAGGATTGCCGACAATAATCGAAAAACACTGCGAGATAATCTCTCTCGACGCAGTAAGAAATTTCTCATCTGAGGTAAGTAGCATATTTGAAATATTCAGTTTCTATTCCGCCACGCACACCACAACGGTAAACATATTGGTAAATCTTTGTCTTGTAAATTCAGGTAATTGCTCGACCTTCACGCTCATTTCAGTGTACATACATGTTTATTGTGATTATTAAGTTGATAGACATACCAAAATTCTTCTGTCGTAATTGAATTCCATTATGTGGGACGATAACAAGCTTGTCGTGCGGAAAAATATGGCATACAAATCGTGCTAACCAATACAATAATAATGCAGTGCATCTAAACCCGAAACTTAAACAGAGAATGCTTTCTATGTATAGGGAAGCCATTGCAATTTATTATTTTGGTAGTTAGGCAAATTAACAAATGCATGAGTGCGCGAAGCATGCTGGTTTTGAGGGGCCATTCATCCACCTTCGCCCTTTCTCCTGTCAGTGGTCACACAAGACCACGCGTGCTGGCCAGGTGCTTGACTTGGTTGTCAGAGGCTATATGTGACGTGCGCCATTGGAGCATTTTTGAATTGCGTGCTTATCCCTAAAACCGCCCGGCCGTGACAACCTTGGTACCATTATATCCACTATTCAGTTTATAATGCATCAATAACCCGGGTATCTCGAATATATCTCTATTCTTATCCTTCATAATGTCCACAATTGTTTCTGCACTCAAACTGATTACGAAGTTTAGGTTAAGCCAAATGTCGTATTTGCATGCATATCCATCATTGCAAAATTATGTTGGTTATAATGAAATTTGATTTCGGCAGTTCAGCCACATAAAATTTCCAGTTTAAACGAGTGCCTTTCCATCCACTTTCACCGCATATATTTTATAAGCATCATAAATCTTTGATCATTTTGGAATATAGGCGCTGCTTTAGAAATCATTGTTAATCCGCATATAAAAGGAACTTTTTAACGTAAAATTCAGTTCACATTTGACGAGTGGACCCCATTTTCCAGAATAATTTAAATTTATTTTCCGTTTTAATTTATGTTGTGACAATGCAACTTTGAAAAATGTTATTCCAATCGATCTTGCTAACGAACAGGTGTGCACATTTATCAATATGTCACTTGCTCGGTAGACACCTACCCTTCTATCAATGCTGGAAACTATAATGCCAACAGCTGTAAATTATTACCTTTTGTCATTAGGCTTAATGATTATTTATAAACTTCGAGGCACGTTTTTAAATGAACAGAATTCTTTCCATATTTTATGACATTATGTTCCTCGGAGTTTAATCAAAAATCGAACTAACGATGCATAGGTGATTTGCAATACGTACATTTGCTTTCGTAGCAGTGTTCAAACAGTTTGCTTTCACAACCTTAGGATTAAGTTTGGATACTTGTGTACACAAAAATACAGTTTACTCATTTTTCGGTCACATGACTTCGCGGTTTTGCTCATGCAATCATTCCTATTGATAATTTTTCAAGAAGAAAAGTGCATATAATTGTTATTTCCGAAATAATACAATTTACGGCTCCTTGTTCACATTATGTTGTTTGGAAATTAATGTAGCGATAATTGTTGAATAAGATGCATATGTTGGCATTAGGAGTCAAAGACTTACGTAGGAGCTGAGTTCGGATTATTTCTGTTTTAACAAATGAAAAATAGAGATTACATAGCGCACAATCAATAAGAATAAATACCAGTTCGACCCCTTTCAAGGCAATCAATGCATTTAATCACTGAAATCGCGTGCCTGTGAAAAAGCAACACTTGTCCTTAGGCTACTCAAACGGCTATTTGGGAGATTCTTAAGGATCATGAATACATACTTGAGACCAGTCATGGAATACGGTGTGCAGTCATCGTCTCCAGGGCTCAAGAAAGATGTTGAAGTTATGCAGCGAATCTATCACCGCTCAACAAAACTAGTTCTCAGCATCCGAAACAAGCCTTATAAAGAAAGGATAGCTCAACTGAATATGTTCGACTTTCCCTATTGACGAATCAGAGGAGACCTTATCTTACTTTACAAAACATCCCATACCCCAAAACATACATTACGGGATTTATTCAGGGGAAGGGATAAGAGAAATTATCCGGCACATGAATATGTGCTGGTGGTACCCCATTCCCGCCTGAACTGCAGAAGTCATTTTTATTCTGTCCGTGTTTGTTTTACTTGGAACCGTTTGCCTTATACCGTTGGTCATTCCCCTAGATTACATGACTGTAAAACGAAATTAGACGATATTTTATTGTATTATTCTTTTCCCGAACACTTATATACTGCTTAATCTAATTCCTTATCTTTTTTGTACGCTTACATTTCAATTTTTACCATCCTAAGCTTGTTGCCTTTTAGGCCATTGAAAACCTTGAATTAATTTGAAGTCTTTCTTGATGAATAAAATTAGAAAGTGTTTTGCAAATATAAACTATCGATAAAACAATGATATTCATTCTAGCGTGTTCATTCGTTTAGGAAATATCGTCATTTATGAATTGTTCGCATTCTTGAATAAAAAATAGCACTAATTTCCTCTCCAGATTCTGTCAACACGTTCTAGAATAATACAACACCAAACCACCTGGTGGCTTAGATTCAAGATTCAAGATTCAAGAATTTATGGTATAAAAAAGCTCGTAGCTCTACAACACCACAGGATATTCGTATAAGGACAATAAATATATATACAAAAGAGAGTGATCAGTAGGAAGATCGAGAGTTTTGTAGTTGCAAAAAAATGTCATGTATGTGGCGGTATGATGGGTAAAAAAATATTCGTTTGGAAAAAAATCATGTTATATAAACGGGATGTAGGGTGGAATTACTACGCATAAATATATCCAAATTGTTCCTGAAAATCTTTCACTAGATGATTGGACAACATCTGACGGTAGGGAGTTCCATAAGAAACAAACGCGCACCGAATAGAAGAACCGACGGCAGTTCCGGTGGGAATGTGGAATATCAAATGCCAAGTATGGGTGAGTACGTGTGCATGGCTTGACCGGAGGCAAAATAGATGCCTCAGAGGGTGTGCCTTTGAGTTCATTATTTTATAAGTTAGGATTAGATCAATCGAACCCTTCTGCGAAGCAATGTATCCAAATTAAGATGTTCAAGTCGATTCTCATATGGTAGGTTGCGGAGACAGCCAACCATTTTTGTTGCACTGTGATAAATCCTCTCGAGCAGCTTGATGTCCTTTTGTAGCCATGGTGCCCAAGTTTGCACTGAGTAATCCATCACCTGGTTAATATACGTATTTATGAGCATGGAGAATGATTCCCGGAAAAATATCCGAAAATACGCTGATGCATACCTAGCATGCGGCTAGCTCGGTTGTACACTGCTTCGCATTGCATGCTAAACTTAAGACTTCGACTAATCCATATGCCGAGGTCTTTTTCTTTTGTTATCCATTCCAGTTGATTTGGTCCAAGGTTGTATGAGAATAGGAAATCTTTGCCTATTTGCAACATTTTACACTCTCCGAAGTTGAATGTAAGTTTATTTCGCTCCGACCAGCTGTTCAATATATCCAAATCGCTTTGTGAGCGCAAACAGCCAACGATTGACGTGATTCGCATCCAAAGTTTAACATCATCCGCAAAGAGAACCATTTTGGTTGTGACAAGTTTCGGAAGGTCATTGATGTAGACCAAGAAGAGAACCGGACCAAGTACCGAACCTTGTGGGACACCGCTAGTGGCTTCGATTTCTCCAGACATCACACCATCGATACCTGCAGTTGCTTTGCGATCAAGAATGTAAATTCTCAGCCAGGTAAGAAGGCATCCATCATTACCAACATCGTGCAGCTTGCGCAGGAGAATAGAATGGTCCACGCGATCAAACGCCTTTGATATGTCCAAGTAACACGCATGCACGCAACCACCATTATCCACTGTCTGCGTCCAGTCATCCAGTGTCTCCAGTAGGTTAGTCAAGCAAGAACGAGACTTCCTTAATCCATGTTGCTCTCTGGACAACAAGTTTTGGGCTTCGAGATGACTTACAATTCTTTCACACACAATTCGCTCCATAAGTTTTGAGGTCACTGGTAATTTGCTGGGTCAGAACGAGTTCCACCTATGTCGGTACAACACCCTCCCTCAAAGAGTGATTAAATAAATCACAAAGTGGTTCGCACAGTTGACTGCCGCATAACTTTAGGATTGAAGGTGTGATTCCGTCGGCTCCCGGGGACTTGTTGATATTCAAGTTGCGTAGATGCTGCCTCACTATTTCCGAACTGATGCAAATATCGCATATCGTCTCCCACACAATTGGTGCTGACAATTCTGATGGTTGTAATTCATCCTTTGGGGGCGAAAACTCGTGAATAAAAACTGGCTAGAGCGTTAGCGGTTTCCAGAACAGAATCAGTTAGTCCGTTATCTGTCATGATCGGAAAAACACCGGGTTTCAGCTTTGTAGTGTTGTTAACAGTTCGATAAAGCCGTTTGGGATTTCGCTGCATTCTTACCGCCAGCTAAAGCTGGTGATATTGTTTGTACTCTCGTATGAGATTTGTGAATTGATTCCGCAATTCGCGAAAGTTTGCCCATGTCGAATCAGTTTTGGAGACCCTGTGAATAGCCCATGCCAAATTTCGCTTTATCAACCATTTTCTAGTCCTACTGCGAATTCTGAAGTGTGGTTCTTTGCTATTATGTTTCGGGACATTTTTAGAATTGAAATGTATCATGTTGATTATGTAATCTGTCAGGGTTGTGCAATGCGAGTCCGGATCACTGAAATTTATATCATGTTCATCGAAAGATACCATTGTTTCCATCAAACCAATGTAATCCACTTTTCTATTTCGTTTTGTTTGCTTTACAATTCTACTGGCGTTGCACTCGTATTGAAATAGCGAGACGAGGTGGTCGCTTCGATCGAGTGGAGGGTGATACTGAACATCTTCAACGGCCGTGGCTTCAGAGGTTTAAGACTAGGTCTAGAACAGATGTCTGATGCAAATTTCGTTGTCGTGTATATTCGAAAACCTGATTATACAAGGGGATGTAATCGAACAGTTCGCGAAATTCGTAGTCTAGTTATTGGGGTGGATGATCTACTCGGTTATATAGTTGAGGCAGATTGAAGTCTCCCATAATCAGCAATTGTGAATTGCGCTGTTTTTGGGCGTACTGCATTGCTTTCAAGAGTTTTTCGTTATACGCATTCAATGATGATGGTGAACGGTAAACTACACCAAGGATGCAACTGTCGCCTGATTCGAGCTTCAAGTTGCACCATAAACTGTCTTCCAGATCGAGTTCAGTATCTGTAACTACCGTAAAGTATAAACGTTAATGGTGGTAAACAGCTACTCCACCACCTGTTCTTAAGCGGTCTCTCCGAAACAGGGTCATGTTTGGAATAGAGAGCTCGCGATCGTTCACATGAGGTTGGAACCATGTCTCAGTTATTGCTATGACGTCGAGTGAGCGCTGATTGCAGAGATCCTTCAGTTCAGCTAGTTTGTTTAACAGGCATTCTGCGTTTGTATATAGGCAATTGATTGTGGTTTTTGTATACAGTGATGGAGGTGATAGCTCGTCTATTTCTCATAGCCTTCGAGAGTCGGAAATCGGTCGTTTTTTGAGATTGCCACAGTGTTTCTAATCGGAGTTTCGTCTGATTGTGGAAGCCGTGGTTCATTTGAAGGCACAGAAAGTCTGTGATCACTAATTCTGACATCCTTCGGGAGATTCCTATGGTTTGCTTTCCAGTTAGCCCTAATAGATTCCATCATACCTTTCGTTAAAAATGTTACTTTCAGAGGTTTTGGCCCGTTACCTTTATAGTTTGGTGAACGAGGTATTCTAAAAGTGTCCACCACCACTGACTCGTGAGCCCCGATGCTGTTGGCAACCTAGAGCCACTGTATGTAATCGTGATGCTGTATTTCACTTCCCGAAGCAGTGTTAGTGTGTTCGGGAACACCAAGAAGAACAACACTGCGTTGGTCACATTTTTCCCATTGTTTAAATTACCTTTCTTCTCCCACCACGGAATATCAGCATGTATGCGACATTTAGTCTGTGAGCATTTACGTAGCAAATAAGAGTTTAACACAACGTCTTCCATCTGTTTTTGGCTTTCGAAAGTTATTCTCAGTAAACGTGGTTCGTTGAGATGATGAGAATTGGGGTGCCGACTTAGGCGGGTTATTGAATCAGGCAGTATCGAGCTCATATCCATCATTGAACACAGCTGGTACTATTGTTCAATGTCGTGAGTTCTTCTACTCGAGAAAAGTGTCCCTGATGTTTCCGACACATTGGTGCAAATTACCCTGAGATTCATCAAAGCTTAGAAATTTCTTGTAATTGGATTTATAATTTTGGATGCCTCGTGCATCGGAGCAGCTCGTAAACTATAAGTACGAGGGTCGTGCACAAAACAATGTCCTTCAATCAGCCTACTTTTCGTAAAATCTGCATGTTCCGCGAACGTGGTGACTGATAAATTCAAATGGTATACCCTGCAAAATATTAACTTTAAAGGTGATAATATAATATGAACAACTTTAACAAGTAGAATGCAGTCTGGTGTGTAGTTTTCAATTTTGAAGATGATGGTAAACATTAAACCGAGCAATGTTGTCAACGTAATGGCTCCAAAACTGATAGAAACTTAAAGTTGAAGCGATGAAAGACTCAAAATGTCAAGCGAAACCGTGTGATTTGAAATCGAAAGATTCAGCGTTAAACAGTAGATGGAGACCTAGCATAGTTTTTAACTTCATAGAGGTATGCAGCTAGACACAGTTTCCGAATAATCGAAAACAAGATTTCAAACAATGTATTAAAGTCTGTGTCACGATGAGCATGGAAACCATAAGCCCCACCATAGTTCCACACGAACCACACATGATTAAAAACACGCAATCAGTTATATATACAAGGATTCTATTATTTTAGTGTTCATTGTGGATAACACTTCAAAATATATTTGCTAAAAACTTTCGTGACAGATTTATTCAAATATAATTAGTGAATACACATAATAAAAATATCCTTCTAGATCTAATATAAACAAAACAAAAACAGACTGGGGAAATACACCAGAGAAAAAACACAAAAATCGATTCAAAAAGTTACACAGTTCAAAATCCTAATTTTTTATTTAAGCGATGACTAAGGTAAAGATGATCCTCGCAAATATTAATTTCGCAGGAATCATCAAATCACCAATTTTCTAATAATCGTACATGGTTTCTTTTCGATTTTTCGATACCATCCCCATTCATACCGTACCGTTTCGTATCGGCGCAAGTCTACAGGTTTTTGCAGTTGATCTGATAAACAGTAGTTTGTACCTGCAATTGTCTTTAAGCGGAAAGAATTGTAATGCTGAACTTATCCGGTAGATTAACATTTATTTGTGCATTACAGACGGAGGTAAACAGAAGTAATGTGACAAATTATGAACAAGATTCAAGATTTATGGTGAAAAAAGCAAACAGTTTTACAATACCATAAGATATACGTAGGATAAAAGTTAAACAATTCGTGCTTTCATGTTTGCGTCCATGTGATTGCAAAGGCGGTGTAAAAGTAATTCCAAGGATGACATGGAGTGAAGAAATATCGACCAGAAATGTGTTTGGGTAAAGCTGTTTACTAAATGTGTGTAAAATGAAGCAAAACTCAGAATTCAGAATTCAGAAAGTTTTATGGTAGAAAAAGCAGTAAGCTTAACAATAACCGTAGGATGACAGGTATATGAAGTTGCGAAAACCGCCAGCAACAGATTCCGAGCCCGTGATTTCTTCAGGCAAAATGTTCCAAGTGAAACAAATTCTAACCGCGAAAAAAATTCGAAAAATATCCAATAGAGAATGCGGAACGCTTAAATTCTTCGGATGTTTTCGTGTTGTAGTATGGCCATTGGGCTTTAGCAAGTGTTCCAACAGGAGGTCACTCCGTATCCTTCGTTGGGTAAAATCATGTTGATTTAGTTTTAACAATCACTCTTTGAAAGGCAAATTTCACTAACGTGACACCATCTTTGTCGCTTGTATGCCACTGTTGGATAAAGCGGGCATTTTAATCGACCGTGCTCAAAATTAATTTTTCCACGC
Organism: Atriophallophorus winterbourni; assembly: GCA_013407085.1. Classification (NCBI taxonomy): domain Eukaryota; kingdom Metazoa; phylum Platyhelminthes; class Trematoda; order Plagiorchiida; family Microphallidae; genus Atriophallophorus; species Atriophallophorus winterbourni. Next base: position 12,405 of record JACCGJ010018932.1, on the reverse strand, counting down.
ATTTTATTTTTTCAGTCAACATGGAACCCTTTTTCTCTTTAATCGTTTTAACATGTCACGATGTAAACGAAGGACGTTTGATGCCCGTATGCTTTAAAGGCTATGCAATTATTTTATTTTGAAAAATGGGGAATTTGCTGCTCCGGTCAGAAAAATGCGAAAGAAAACATGTACATGAGGATTTTAAATATCATGCAGCCTGACATTTCGTCGACTTCCATCACAACGCTTAATGCCGCTGTAGACGAAACCGAAGCTGTTTTGGATTTGAATGTGACTGGCAATTTCAAATGTTTCCATTAAACTTTAACGTTTTCGTTATTAGCATTAAAATGTGTGTTTGAATGATGTTGATTAGCTGAAAATTCGTTTAAACGAATAAAGCATTCTTCCTCTTCTTATCTTTCTCTCTAAAAAGGATGGTACGATCAACCTGTTCCATCACTTGTGCCCAAACACATCTATAATGGGGTATAATGGGAAGCACTAAGGGTTTTCAATAATCAGGGGAGAACAAAGCCTTATTCAACATAAATGATCGTAACGTTTGATTGAATATCATTTCAATCCGCGAGGTAAACTGTTCCACAGAAGCCTGCGTGGACTGGATACTAGTACCGACAACAGATTAATTGTGAATGTGATATTTAAATCGTCACATTGTGACTGCCGATCGGGAGACCCTGAGTAGGCGGGAACCAGTATGTATTTTTTCGGTGTGTCAGGATTAGGTCAGATTTGATGAGCCTGCACACAAGAGAGAACAATCCGAATCTAGCAAGTCGCTGCTCGATGGGTGAATTATACAATCCGGTAACCATTTAAATTGCCTTATGTTAAATCCTTTCGAATAGTGAGATGTCTTTTTCCATCCATAGTGTTCAAGCTTACACTGTTTAATCTAAATTTGAGTTTATGTATTTATTTATTCAAAGTTCTGCTCACCCAGAAACCGAGATCTGTCGCTGATATACTCCAATCAAGCGTGTGGCCACCAAATGCGTATAAGATCGGGAAGGGTTTTTCAACTTGCATCGTTTGGCACTTGCGAAAATTGAAGGGCACCTTGTTTTAAATTGAGCACAGTTGCAGCTTACTTAGGTATGCTATTAAAACTGGGCAATCCTAAACACAGTTGATCTTCATCAAAAGCCAGAATGAACGGGCTTTTATATGAATTTCTGCACTCGCTACGTAATTCTGATGTGATTTTCACTCTGAAAGCGGTGCAACTTTGTACGAAATTTATTTCAAAATGTGCTTATTTCCACATCTAGCTTTCATGGCAAAGGCTCTGCAATCAACAACATCAGAAATAAAAATTACTAAGAATCAAAACAATGTACCGTGTTGTTCACAAACTCAAAAATGTTCAAAACTGCTAACCAATTGAACCTTATTTTAAAATTTCTCACAGCTCCAACGATCGCTGAATCGCATTTTGATGCTTAAAACTGGCAACATCAAACTGACTGTGTGAGCACAAACGGAATTTTTAAGCTATTTTGTTCACTATACTAACAGAAATATCGATTTGCTCATGAGGAAATGCCAGGAATTTCAGCCCAATGACACCAAGAAATCACACCCACTTATTTTAAACGAACGGACATGGATGAGTTCCAAATAGGTACAATTCAGTCTGATGTGATTGCCAAATGTATATTCTCCATGTTATTTCTTTTAATCTATGGTGAAGACGAAGAAGAAATTGGCTTTATTCATATAAACGAATTTACAGTAGTTACAATAATTTCACCAAAACTAGAACAGGTCCCAACATCAAGTTACAATGTATCGACAGAACGATGTTTCTTGTCCGTCTTGATTGATCATTTTCACATATGATCCAGTTTATTAGCAAATGCCGCAACCAAATGTTTTGGGACAAAAGTCTCACAGCAATTCCCGGCATCTCGTAGTTCGTTCAAAATTGCGCGTCCAAAATTGGCTTCAGTTGATACGAAAAAAACGCATTTGGCCCACAGATAGCGTTAACATTTAACGAAACAAGCGGGAAAATGTTTGGAGTTATTAATTTTATCCACGGCCGTTTTAAAAGCTCCGCTATTATTTACATGCAATTTCAGTTTTACCCAAGGTCATCACTGACTTATTAATACCCAAAAATATCCCTAATTTTGTTAGTTTGCAAAAAATACATTATATCTTTAGAAAAGAAATTTTGACTTTTGAAACCTGACATAGAAAATATTATGAAGGCTCTTCCGTCAAATTCTGTAGTGCACAAGCAAATATTATTTTTAAACGAGTTACTGTAAAGATGTTTATAAAATGAAGTGTGTTTAATATAATAACGATCCAATGAATAACGCCGAATTTGTCAACATTTGATTGCGCTGCTTTGTCAAGTGTTATGCAAAGTTATGTAACGATTTCATATGAACGAGTAATGCGATGAAATTTTTTACAGAGTGTATATATATATTTTAATCAATTTTCAGATTCACCTTTTGTAACGTCCAGGACTTGAGTAATTCTATCAAAACAAAAGACCTTTGGATTTACCACAGTACTATAATTGACTATTACGATGACAATATCACAAGCCTCAACTGTACTTGATCGGAACAGCCGAAACACAATTGGAGCCAAAATGCTCCAGACAAATTTATTCTAAATCCAAATAAATTCGATGACGACCTATGACATGAAATGGAAATAATTGATTTATTCAAATGATCACCAAAATTTTCACGATCAAAACTGACACCCAAAATTGTGTCAAACTTTAAAGCAAAACATGACAGCGACAAACGGCTTCCGATTTCAATCAAGATGACCGACAATGGCCGAAAGAAAGATTTAAACGCTTGTTGGGCCACGATGTGTGAAAGAAAAAATATAGAATAGCACAAATAGTTATAAATTTAAAGTTTGGCAACAAACGCTTGCAACGAAATTAATCCACAAAAATTGTGACATACATCGATCAAATTATAAAACAAATTGGCCAAATGGAGGAGGGATTGTAAAAATTTCTATCCCATACACCTTCCATGTATGCCGACTTCGTTTTTTTCGAATGTTCCCACAGAGAAGTGGACACTGTTCAGATTTTTTCCGGATTATAAATGCTGTGAAATCTTGCGTTTCACATGCATGAAAGATAATTCCATCATGAATTATCTTTGCGCGATTCGCCTTGAATCAGATTAACTAGAAATGGACCATTTGTAGAAAAAAGGTCTTTCTTATCACATTCAATCAACCAGTTTGGCGACTTATGACGCTTTATAGCGATTCATTTGCACAAAATCTTTGTTTTCAATGTTAACTAAGCTAAAATTCAGTTGCAATAAATCAATAACAATCTCTTTTACTTTGCATTATAATACTTCAATCCACTCAGTGTTGAATACAATTGTTCTCATATACACGTAATTACGCATATTGAACAAAACAATTTCGAACCTATCAGGGTGCATTTCAATTAATGAATTGAATTTGATAATATTCAATAAACCCCTTTCGTCTGCTTGCCCCTAGTGTCAGACACGAATACATCTCTATTCAGTTTCGTATTAAAACGGTAACTTACAAGTCATAAAAGGCTTAAAAAACAATCTCAGCATTCATTACACTTTGAAAAGTAACATTTATTCGAACTTTCGTTCAAAAATGCGACATTAAGGTACACCTAATGACCTTGACCTCGCATACTATAGCTTGAACTGGCCACTCTGTTTGGGCATAATAGCTGCTCACACAAAACGATAATTTGAATATTAGTGGATGAACTTCGAGCAATTGACGCGAACGAAAACTAAACAAATTTCGTTCCCGCTTTTTTTCGAGTATATCGTTGATGCGTTAATAATATTTTCTTTGTCAAGTTAATAGAAAATGTCATTTTCCAAACGATATATATGGTGCTGTTGTTGTTGGTCTCTTTTGGTAGATGTTGACCGCAACGATAGGAGGTACTCGGTCGATCGGCTACGTTCAGCAGCCAAGGGCTGTATCTGCTCCTCCCCAGCTTGCAGGCGACGATTTACGCAATGTCTCCAATATGAGCGATCAAGAGCATGTTCCTCCCAACTCGCGGGGTCAATGGATAAAGTTTCATATCTCTTTTGCAAACGTCTTTGAACCGCAAGTGCGGTGTGCCCAATGGTCGACTTCCTGATTTCAACTAACCATAGAGTAGATCGTTTGGGATGCGACAATATCTTGTTGGTTTCGTGTCTTGCGTGGATGGTCCAGTTTTCACTGCCGTACAATAAAACATTTGTACGCACGCACACCTTTGACAGATTTGTATATTAAGTATTTTACTTTTGTGATTCCATGACTTTAATGCAAATTGCTGCTATAACTATTGTCCTTTGCTCAGACTTTTCTATTTAAAATATATATATACATTAAACTGCCGAATCAAACATAATTATACTAGAATACTCTACAATTTGTTCTAATCAACTATTCTACATGAAAACTTGCACGTAAAATCTAAATAGAATTGTCATATGGGCACTTGGTTTAACATCAACCAGCGAATGATGACAATTATAATGTTAGCAAAATTGAAATGTACGTTGAAAGTTGAATTCGCTGAATATACAGCTTTTTAAAAACGAATAGTTTTTATATCGCATTGTACAATTTACTTTCAAAGTTATATAAGCTATATAATTGCGTAGCAATCGAGGATAAATTCTATTAGAAAAAATAAACATAATCCAAGTATATACATTTTACAGTTACGGTGAGAATGCATATGTCTTTACGGTAATAACTAATATATTAAGGATTTATATAAAAAGTAGCATCTATCTCTCTCAACGTTCATTGCAAAGCATATCTTTGTTAGTTAGTTCAGTATTTATCAAAGATTCATAAGTGCATTTGCATTTCTGTGGTTTCATAAGCATATATACTCAGAGTACTGATTATTAAATCATTTATAGATATTTTAAAAGCGTTGATATCGTGAATTGAGTTTTGTTATTGCTAAATGTAAAGCCAAGCGTCAACGTTTGCCAGCTTCCTGGCGATAATTCCACGTGGTGAATTATTTAAAAGGGAAGGAGCCAAGTAAGCAGATTGATAATTGAAAGGATTTTCACTATTAAACTAAACTTGTGATTAGACTAATATTTAACCATTCATCGTAAGTATATAAAAGTGACGCTTTGGCAATGTTTCACCTTCCGAGATGGGAAGTATAACCGTTATTGTACAAAATTTAATTAAATAAAAATATTTATTACTTTATTCGTAGATTTTCGTTCATTAGATCAACTTGTTCGACAACAGACACATTTGGACAAGATTAATGGGTAATTCCTTGAAAATTAAAAATACCGATGGTTTAAAAATGGTCTAATCGGATCAGTTTTAAAAATAATCAGATACTTGTGTTCGTGGTTTGTGGCCCCCTTAATCGGGAGTTTTGTTGTTTTAATCCCGTTTCTTTTGTGGAATATGAGGAAATTACTGAAACCTAATTTTCAATAATACCAAATACAAAATTGCTATCGATAATAGTACGAAAAAAATATTTGAAGATACTAGCAGCCAATCCAATGGGTGAACCGGTACCATTAGCTCTTCGCGGTAATCGAAATTGAGATAATTCCAAGCTCCAAGATCTAAATTGCCCTTCTATGGAATAACAAAATCGGACACCGAATACCCATCGTGGACCTCATTAATCAAAAATTAGGGCCCATAAATGGTAGAATTCATGATTTTTCGTTTTATATGAAAGCGATTAAAGGGATCTTAAATACGTTAGAAGAAGGAGGAGATACGATATGGTACCGGTACGTCACCTTAAAAGCAAAACAAGGGTAATGCCGAATTTAAATGCTTAAATGAACATTTTCCATATCAGATCAAATCTACCGTCACCACGACTGTTTTACTCGATCATTTGCATCCAATACATAGCGATACGTTCCCACACGAACCTCACAAATTTCATCTCTCAACCGTTAATCGATCGATACGAGCCCAGGTTTTTTTCGTGGAAGCTATCTAAGGCTCACTGAACCTAATATTAATGTCTCCACCTGATGACGGCAAACAGCCAGAAACCGGTAGTGGAGTGCAATTTCGTGGAATGTGAGCTACACATCACTTTGATCTAAACCCATATTCAACGATCAGACGACCTTGACCTCAACTGCTATCGGATGTTAGGACCCAAGAAAACTCTGACTGATTTGTGTAAAATATGCGATAAGGGGGTAAGTGTGAAATCGAAGTAGTCTTGTTGCAAAGAAATTTGAGTGCAATCGATTGCACTTGCAAATTACCGCTACGTTACACTCCTTCCTGTGATCTCAAAAGTTATGGAGCGAATTGTTTACGAAAGAATCGTGAGTCATTTCGAAACCCAAAACTTGTTGTCCAGAGAGCAACATGGATTTCGGAAGTCTCGTTCTTGCTTGATTAATCTACTGGAGACAATGGACAACTGGACGCAGGTAGTGGATGATGGTGGTTGCGGGCATGCGGATTACTTGAACATATCTAGGTCGTTTGATCGTGTGGACCATTATACACTCCTGAGAAAGCTGCAGGATGTTGGTATTATTGAGTGCCTACTTACGTGGCTGAGAAGCTACCCTCTTGATCATAAGACAAATGTACGTATCGATGGTGTGATGTCTACAGACATCCACACCACTAGCGGTGTCCCACAGGATTCGGTACGTGGCCAGGTTCTCTTGTTCGTGTTCATTAACTACCATCCAAAACTCGTCACAGCCAAGATGATTCTTTTTGTGGGTGATGCTAAATTTTATATGCGTATCACACCAAGCATGGACTGTTTGCGCTTACAAAGCGATTTGGATATATTATCAGCTGGTCATAGCGAAACAAACTTCCATTCGACTTCAGAGACTGTAAAATGTTGCAAATAGGTAAAGATTTCCAATTCTCATACAACCTTGGATCGCAATATCGGAATGAACAACAAAAGAAAAGGACCTCGGCGTATGGATTGGTGGAAGTCTTATGAATAGCTGCAATGAGAAGCAGTATACAACCGAGCTAGCTGCATTCTAGGTATGCTTCGGCGTATTTTTTTATTTTTCCCGTGAAACATTCCCCATGCTCATAAATACGTATATTAGCCCAGTGATGGATTACTCAGTGCAAACTTGGGCACCGTGGCTACAATAGGACATCAAGCTGCTCGAGAGGATTTATCACAGAACAGCTAAAATGTTTGGCTGTCTCCGCAACCTATCATATGAGGATCGGATGGTTCAGCTTAATTTGGATACAGTGCCTCGCAGACGGGTTCGATTGGATCTAATCCTAAGTTATAAATTAATGAACTCAAAGATGCATCTATTTCGCCTCCGGCCAAACCATACCACATTTACTTCCGCGCTGGCATATGATATTCCACATTCTCACCGGAACTGTCGTCCGTTATTCTATTCGGTGTGCGTTTACTTCTTATTAAACTGCCTACCGCTATATGTTGAACAATCGTCTAGTGAAAGGATTTTCAGAAACAAATTGGATATATATCTACGTAGTAATTCCACTCTACATCCCGTTTATATAAAACACGACATTTATAATAACGAACATTTTTCCATTATACCGAAAAATACATGACATTTTTTCTAACTACAAGAAGTGACGATCTTCCCAATGATCAATACCGAAAAACTACATGACATTTTTTCTAACTACAAGAAGTGACGATCTTCCCAATGATCATATATTAATATATATATATATATATACTAGGTATCTATATATATAATATATTCTATGCTGTTGTACAGCTACAAGTTTTTTTATACCATAAGTTATTGAACGTTTAATCTTGAAAAAGAGAGCCTGTAAAGGTCAAAATCAAACCAAAAATAATGTGTATTTGATTTAGGCGAAAGCAATTTTACAATATTTTCGCTTTACCGTTATATCAAGGCTCACTGAATCTAATCTCAATGTTTTCACCGAATGAAAGCAAAGAGACAGAAACCAGTGGCCGAGTGTGGGTGAGAGGAAAATCAGCCACGCTATATATCGATTTTAACATTTTTAACCACTTTAACGGTAACGGTTTCCCTTTGGGTTTCGGTGACTCAACTAAATACCGCAATTCTTTAATTAAGATATCCTTGTCAAGCAACATGTAAAATGAGAATGTTATCAACTTCGAAAAAAGATTGCGACAACGCAGCAAACATTAAAGATATAACAAAAGATTATCTTGTTCAAATAGGCCTCTATGTGAATGTGTTAAATTCCATCACGTTTATGTACACATCACAGTGAATTGAATACTGTTTCAAGGAATGCAAAGCAATTTGGAATTTGTTATGTTTTCCGGGAACGCTTGTAATATTTTCCGAACAAAATCTTGCGAAAAGCACCTCGGAATTCCGGTGAAAATATGGTGTAGATGATAGGATTGCATAAAGAGTTCGAGTAGCCCAGCCAAAGCGTGATTCCATGTACAATGCGTGAGGGCTTTGTTGTTTGGCTAAATGGAACGACCAATGCGCGGATGAAAAACGGTAACCAGCACAATATGAAACATCCGGTAATAACAGATAAAGTTATGACTGCTTTACGTTCTCTCTTATTCTCCATGCGTTCTCGTTTCAGCGCGGCACTTCTGGCTAAATCAGTAGGTTTATTTTCCCTTTCCTTAATATTTTCCGTATTAACGACAACTTTCTCCACCGCTTCTTCTTCTCCTACCACCGAATTGTGTGGCCTCTTTGGCAAGGTAACTACCGATACGGATGACATAGTGTTTTTATCTGTTTTGTTATCTATTTTCATTTGCTTTTTCTTTTGAAGTTGTGCTGTTGATTCGTTTCCTGGAGTTCGAATTACGTTTCCGGCTTGGATTACACGATAGGCGTCTGTTAATCGTCTTTCATACAGCGGTTTTCTGAAATTCAGGTTTGCGACGTTTTGTTCAACTGCAGGCTTACCAAGTACAATCGCTTTAAGGAGTGATTGAAATCGAGAAGATCCCGCGCTACGACTTGCACGGTGATGAACCAACCCTGATCCAGAGGAAGACATTTCCGATGATTCAGATCGATCCGATGCGCTTGGTAAACTTTCATGTGAATTCGAGGAAGAATGAAACTTTTGTGTAACATCATCTAGGCTCGCTGGAGCAGAGAACGAAATCCCGCTCCGAACGTTTAACGCTATTCTCATTCGATTGTATGAGTGAAGTGCATAATAGACTGGCTGATTATCCAATGGAAAGTCTTTCATTATGAACTGCGAATTCTGTTTGGCAATTTTCAAATCGTTCACTATATTTTCATTTTGAACCACAGATGACAAAATTTTGTTCTCTACTATAGAGACATTCGGGTTATCAAAATTATCATGATTAGTAGATTTACTGTTGGATGCTAATGTTGGATATTTCGAGTGATTTGGAACTTGGATTATCGTCTCCATGTTTACAGTAGTCCATTCAACAGAATTTGTCTTGCTCAGAATTTTCGATCTTAATTTATCGAACCTCTGTTTCTCCGAACTTTTCTCCTTTTTATTTAAACAACCAGTCAAGCTAAATTTTCCATGTTCCGTAACGGCATCTCGGCAATTCAATTGATTTTGAAACTTTTTATGACGAATGCGTGAACGTGCGGCAATATAAATACGCGCGTAAATCGCAATGATGAAAAGCATCGGCATGTAAAAGGCACCGACTGTGGAAAATATTGTATAGCCATATTCCTGATTGATTTCGCATCGATCATGCTGCCAAATGACTTTTCCCATTAGCAAATGTGTAAAATCCAATCTGGCGGGGATGGAAATTGCAATGGACAGGAGCCAGAATGCGAAAATCATTAGTCCAATGCGCTTGGCTGTTCTTCTACGAATGTAATCCGCTTTAGTCACTGCCCAATAGCGGTCTAAAGCTATCCCGACCAGATGTAGAATAGACGCGGTACAACAGAGTACGTCAGCACAAACCCAAAAATCGCAGAGCGCATGACCTGGAAGTAAACGAAATTTTAATATAATTCACCAAGTTGAAAATTGAAGTGGGAAAACTTGAAATAGTTTTGAAAGCAACTAGAAACGATTAATGTGAGCATTAGTCGATAAATCACGAGATTAGGCAATGGTTTTGCTATTAATGTTTATCCTTCATGACTATTATGTTTAATGGTCAATGTTGCAAATGAATTTTCATGTGGATTTTGTGGGGTTTTATATATACCAGAGTAAATCACACTGTAAATACTATTGAAAACATAAATTTTACAAAACATAAGGTGGAAATAAATATATTGGTAGGTAAATTAAATATGTGATATTTAAGTTATACTAAATTTCGAAATGCAATAATCAGTTAGACTTCGCAGTTACAGAGGATTGGTTCCAGCCCTGCATAACTGATGCTGAGCTTTCGATTTCGAAAATATCACTACTCCGTCGCGATCGCGATCAAAGATCCGGTTGTGAAGTTACAGTCTACTTTCATGAATGTTTAGTGCAGTGTAACGTAATCGATCATCCTGAGCTCAGCCTTCCTGATGCGATGTGGTGTTCAGAATACCTACTCAATGGAGATGAATGTACGATCGGCATCATTTACCGTTCGCTTTCATCCGAAAGCTCATTTAGTGATAAACTAATCTAATCATTGCAATACATCACAAGATGTCAGAATATGCAATTGCTGATCATTGGCAATTTTATTCTCCCGCATCTTTTTTCAAGTAGTGAACACTCCCTGCATTTGTTTGAACATAAATTCAAGGATGTTATCGAAATTGCTTCACTGCACAACTCGCAGACAGGGTCCTGATAAACCTTCAACCCCGAACCTTGTCTTAACGAATTTCGCAACCGCGATAGAGGATATTCAATAACTGGCACCAATGGGAAAGAGAGAATATGAGGTGCTTTTGTTTGATTATGTATGTAGTGCGGAACGATTGAGCGAGCAGACGAAAGTCTTACGGAAAATACAATTTTATCCCTAAATATCAGTCTCTGGAATGCACACACTCATGAGTTTGATTGCATGGATTCTGGCTCATATTACAATACGTTTCTAAATTATCTGAATTCTAAGATTGACGAAAACTCGATTTTTGCAACTACAACAGCCAGTTTGTTAATCGGAGTAGAACTAAGAAATGGTTAGCTGTTAAGCGAAGGTGTTGGGTAACTCATAATAAGTTTGGTACAAAAGCAAATTGTAAGCGATTCTGCAAGATACGGGAATCACGTCACAATTCTTTTAAGAGATGATCGCATGCAATTCCAATGTAACTTGCTTACGAGAATGGAAAAGAATCCTAAGCTTCTCTACAAGATAATAAATGAACGATCAAAAATTAAAACCAGGTGTATTCTCTGTACCAACAACTAATGGATTGATTAACACTTCCTAGGATACCGCCGATGCTTTAGCAACGTTTTACTCACTTGTCTTCAATCCCAAGCGTTGTATCTCATATCAAGTTTAACCAAATTCGACACATTTGGAATTACTAAGTGAAATGTCTATAAACAAATACATGGTTGGAAGGGAACTTTGTCAACCAAAACGAAAAGAAGTCCCTGGCGCATACAAAATTACCCCCGCCATACTTCGCAGGCGTGGCATTGCTTTGACTGCTCCTCTCACTCGCATATTCAATCTCAGCTTAAATGAAGGAAAGATAGCACCGAAATGGAAAGCAGGGATTATAACTCACATTTAGAAAGGCGGTAGTCGTTCAGACACAACAAACTATAGACTCGTAACGCCACTTTTTTGTCTAAAGTCAGATTTCATTTATAAGTAGTATATGACGTTCGAAAAGCAGGATGGAAGCACACGACCGGTTTCGCGGTTATTGCCGCTCATCAGGTACGCGTATCCGTGACCTAACATTCGAACGCCGTTCTGACTTTGTGCTAAACCCATTTATTTGCGAATTCGAGGATAAACCTCACAACACGGTTTTCGAAGAGATCGTTGCTGTTTATCTAACCTTCTTACAGCGTTCGAGGATTGGACTAAGGCAATAGCCGATGGTGAGGATGCACATGCTTGCTACATCGATAGAGCCAACCATGACATTCAAATTGATAAGCTTGAAGCTTATGGGATAACGGGAATGTTGCTGGATTAGATAAGGGACTATCTTACTGAGAGACATGTCCAAGTTCGCGACGGCAGCACATTATCTAGAAAAATAGACGTCACGAGTGGAGTTCCGAAAGGATCGGTGCTTGGACCTCTTCTATTCTTGCTGTATATGAACGATATAGTAGAGGATATTGGATGCTACTTGATACTATTTGCCGATGATATTAAAATATGGAAAGGTGTCAGGTCTTTTAATAACTGTATGGCACTACAACCGGATCTGTGTAACTTATTGCGTTGGTCCTAGTCAAATGAGTTACCATTTAATCCTGTGA
>JACCGJ010018931.1:0-14172 GCA_013407085.1 Atriophallophorus winterbourni | reverse complement strand
TCGGAAGCGAATAGACGAGTTTATATCTATATTATCAGAAGCTATTATTCTAAAGAACAGTATTAGGTTGTCTAACTCTACGGAACAATAGTGGTTCTAGCTTGAGCTGCGTACATCTTTCTCTATATGATTGATTCGAGCTATATCCGGTGATTGATTTGGTAAAAGTACGTTGTACTTTTTCCAAAAGGATGGTATCGGTTTTATTTATACTGCTATATATTATATTACAGTAATCAAAGAGGGGTATGGTGAAGAGTTTATAAAGTTCTAACTTACAGTGTGGGAGAGTAAAGAACTTATGAATCATATTAACACTTTGCTTTGCTTTCGAGATCACGTGATGTTTATGCTCGTTGAATGTAAGCGATGCTGAATATTTGAACCCAAGATCACGTGTGCAATCGATAATTTGAATAATATTACCATTAGGAAGGATTGAGTTATCAGGAATTGTACATCTTAAAGGCATGAACTTAGATTTTTCTACAGAAAATGAGAGACCATTAATTTTAACCCATTTGGATAATGCATCCAAATCTTTGTTCAGTCTGGCAATGTAAGTTTGTGTTTCAGAAGATGGGAAGGAAATTACTACTTTCATGTCATCTGCGAACAAAAATAGTTTACTATGAGAGACAACTGTATGTACATCATTTACGTATAGGAGAAAAAGTAATGGACCTAAAACACTGCCTTGTATCACGCCACTTGGAATCGGCAAGGTGCGCGATCTGTGACCATTAACCTCAACACAGTATGTGCGATCGGTAAGAAAAGAAGTGAGCCAAAAATGAAGATTGCCACCTATACCAAATGAACTTAGCTTAGATAGTAATAGGTTATGCGGTACTGTGTCGAAAGCTTTGGTTATATCAAGGAAGACAACTATAACTGAAAAGCCAATATCAATTAAACTTGTGATGCAGTCTAAGTATTCTAGCTGGCAAGTAATGCAGGATCTTTTGTTAAGGAATCCGTGCTGTGCCTTAGAAAAGAAACTAGGTGTCAGATATTCAAGCATAGCTTTCTTTACAATTTTTTCAAATAATCTTGATAAGAAGGCTGTATGATTTATTGGTCGGTAGTTAGTAACTAAGTGTTTTGAGCCAGATTTGTATCTAGGTATAACAATTGAGTGTTTCCATTCTGCCGGAAAGGTACCAGATTCAATAGATGCGTTAAATAGGTTGAGCAGGAGAAGTTGAAAGTTTTTACCACCCATTTTGCATATGGCTGGAGGTATGCCTGCTGTGTCAGGTTTAAGACTGACAGTTGATTGCTGACATAATTTATTTATGTCATTCAGGTTTATACTCAAAGTATTTAGTGTATTCGGCGAAGGAAGATGTCTGGTCGTGTAAACATAGTTTGAATTGTTGTAAGTAGAGTTAAAGTAAAGAAGGAATTCTTCGCAGATAGCATCAGGTAAACTAACAACTGTTTCAACTGCGGATGAATTACAATATTTGATAATGAAATCTATGTTGCTGGGTGAGTTGGATGATCTTAACTTGAAAAGTTTACTTAGTGATTTCGGCTTATCCTGACTTATAAGAGCTTTGTTTTCGTCGGCTCTAAGCGTGCTATCTGAAGCATATCTGTGACTTTTTGATAGTTCATAAGAACGAAGAAGGGCGAATATGTCATGTGTTTTTACAGCAACGGAGTGTAGTTTCATCATTTTCTTTTCTATTTTCTGGGCTTTCGTTAATTTTGTGTGCCTAATGAGCTTATATGATGCCTTCATAAGTAACCCTCTCAATTGTGAATGAAATGTTGAAGAGACTGTTGTGAAATCACTAGAGAGGAAGAATCGGCTCCAGTCTTCTGTTCTAATGAATTCTGACAGTAGATTCCAGTTAACTAAGTTGTAGGTATGCTTATTATTAGATGGCTGCGAAGAATTGACAGAAGTTGTGGCGTATAATATTTGGAATGATAATATTCTATGGTCACTATTAAGGAAAGATGGAATTACTTTCAGGTTAGCTGGAATAAGGTTCAGAGTGAAGACTAGGTCTAAGATATTGTCATTTCTTGTAGGTTGGTCAACAAATTGCTTATATCCTAGTAAGTCAATCGTTCTAGTGAAAGGCGTATAGCAGCTGTGATGTGCAGGATCGTGGCAGTTTAATTTTGGCATGTTGAAGTCACCAGCAATAAGCTTATATTTCGTGTCGTGTAGAGATGCTTCTATGAACGCATTAATTAAGGAATCCATTTTAGAGATGCTTGAAGACGGTGGATAATAAATACAACATATTAAGAGATCTAGGGATGGTAATAAATCCATGTTGAGTCTTCTAGTTCTGTCAAACTAGGTGAAGTAAAGGTATCAGCTTTAAATTTGGAATGAACATAGATAAGAGTACCACCTCCCCGTTTCGAACTTCGGTTATTCCTGAATATCTGGTAATAAGGTACTATAAGTGTTGAGTCAGGCTGGTCATCTCGGGTCCACGTTTCAGTTATAAGAATAATGTCTACTAAGTTCGTAATGAGAAAAGATTTAAGCATTTGAATTTTAGGGGTAATTGATCTGGCATTTATAAGTAGAATACTAACATAAGAAGGAGCGGGATTAAAAGGAGTGGAAGTAAGTTGAGTCAAAGATTTAGAGCAATTATTATTTAATTTATTATTTTTGGAAAAAAATTGGCATGATCATAAAAAGGCGTGTATGGTACGTATTGAGATGTGTATCGATTATGAAATGGAGGATTATGAGTCATATAATTAGAGGAGTAAAATGGTTGAGCATAATAGCCAGGGGAGTAAGGGGATGGTCTGTGAAGCAAAGTATAGTCAATGGGAGACTGATTATACTGTTTAGGGGGGAATGGTGGTTGAATACGGTAACTGGTATAATGTGCGTGCCTATTATTATTCACCAACGTCATTTGTTGGTTTGGGGGCTTCTTGAATGCCGTGTTTCTAAATGAAACAGGATTTGGGAGAAGAGGTCGTGTCTGTCTAAAAGTAGGTAGGGGAAGTGAACGCTTAGTGGGTGGCGGTGTTTTGTGAACTATGTCGTTTGCAGGTGATAAATCTTGGCTTCTTAAAGGTGTATTAACTACAAGTGAATCACACTGCATACGCTCAGATGAATCAGAAGAAGACTGAGTTGTGGGAATAATTGTAATTTTGCGTTTCCTTTGACCGAAACGCCTCTGCATAGGGGTGAGGTCTGGCTTTATAGTAACGTTAGAAAATCTGGGAATGGATTTCAAAATATCTTTATTCTCTAATATATAAGAAACGAAACATTTATCGGTGAATTTTATAAGTATTGGCGTTCGTTGTTTCAGGCTGTTTTTACGTAAACGAACAAAATCAGCACAATCTACCGGAATACCGTATGAAGTGAGAAAACACCTTTTCAAGTCATTTAAAGGAAAATTATCAGCTAAAATAAATAGAATGATATTCTTAGAACGAGTTTCTCTTTGAGTAATTTCAGTACAAAGAGTTTCAACAAATTTATTGGTTTGTATAAGGATATCATTATCAATAATGGAATTAGGCTTCATAAGAGATAATAAAGGTTTAGGAGAATCAAATAATGTCTGAGAAGTTGTTATCTCGTTACGTAGACTCAATATTTCTGATTCTAATTTTTTCAATTTATTTAGGATTAAAGAAGTGTCATTATCTAACCTTACGGTGCAATTTCTTGTTTGAGGAATTTTACGAATTTTAATGCGGCGTGAGATTGATGTTTTAGGATGCATATTATATCGAATATCGTGAAACGTAAAATTTAACTTTAGGATATTATCACAAGTTGGTAGCGGAAAAATACCAATGTAGAATACAAAATATGACAATGAAAAACTCACGGACAGCGAAGAAGTATATTCCACTACACACAAAATAATCCGCTCCGAATAAATCCAAGACGGACAACGAGTGATGAGAAAAGGTCCGGAGACAGCTGAAAAGGAGCTCGACTCCGTTAGAACAGTCAACACAGAACAGTCAGCACAGAACAGTCAGCACAGAACAGTCGACTAGCACAACGAGGCAGAACGAACCACGCGCGGTTGGACGGAAAAGTATATATTCAAATTTATGCGGTTACAGTTTAGTAAAACAACGATACAAAATGTATGAAAATGTGAAACGCTACAGAGCTCCCCCCCTAGAGCGTTGGTCGGATCGACCAACGATCGAAAAATCAGGGAATAAACTCTGCTAACCGGGCGGGGAAAGAGACACAGCGCCCAGAACGCGTGCGAGAAACTGCAGGTTGAGTATTGTCGGTTGGTTGGGAGAGGGAAACAGGGTCCTCGGTCATTGGCGGGGTCGGAGGGGTTGACGGGAATACCACATTAGAGTCATTCGAAGAGGGTTGACCGTATGAGGAATCGATATAGGCTGGCTTTAACCTGTCGATGCTGACGGAGTCTCGTGTTCCGTTTTTGTCCAGGACAAAATATTTCGGCTTGCGCACCAAAACTTTGAAGGGACCGTCGTAGGGCGGCTGTAGGGGCTTCCGCACGGCGTCGACACGAACAAAAACGTAGGGGCAGGTTGAGAGGTCGGGATGAACTTGCTCGGGACGGTTGTTGGGGCGCGTTGGAACGGGACGAACAGACTTGAAATGCTCCTTCAATCTCGCGGCGTATGAGGAAACATCGAGCTCACCGGTGTGGCGGGAGTCAAGAATCATCTCGCCAGGCAGTCGTAGTGCGGTACCAAAAACAAGTTCCGAGGGACAACATCCGGCATCCTCCTTGACCGTGTTCCTGATTGCCAACAGAATGATGGGTAGCCGTTCAGACCAATGCACACTGGACGAGGAAGCGGTGATGGAAGCTTTCAATTGACGGTGGAACCGTTCGACTAATCCATTTGCCGCGGGGTGGTATGCCGTCGTACACATATGTGTTGATCCGATCATTCGGCTAACATCCCGAAACAATGCAGAGGTGAATTGAGATCCTCTGTCTGTGGTGATAGTAGCCGGAACGCCAAAGATAGATATCCATGAATGAACAAACGTCTGAGCAACAGTCTCTGATGAAATATCACACATAGGCGTGGCAACAGGCCAACGCGTGAATCGATCCACACACGTCAAAATGTAGGTGTAACCCTTGGATGGCGGTAAGGGACCTACAATGTCCAGGTGCACATGTTTGAAACGCGCGTCAGGTTGGGGGAATGTGGCAAGGGCAGCACGGGTGTGCTTATGAATCTTACCCTTTTGACACGTAACACAGTGTTTTGCCCATTGGCGAATATCTTTCCGTACGTTGTGCCATACGAAACGTTCGGTAATAAGACGTACTGTTGAGCGTATGCTCGGATGGGATAATCCATGAAAGTGATCAAAAATAATCCGGCGGTGAGATTGTGGAACAAATGGTCGCGGCTTGCCGGTAGAAATGTCACAATGGATATGAGCGTCACAGTTTAGGAGGGGTAAACATGAAAATCGAAGGGAAGGGTTGTTTGTGATGACGGAAAATTCAGGATCAGCTTCCTGATGCCGGGCAAGATCCTGTAGGTCTACAGATGGTCGATTGACTTGGTGTAAATCCGTGCGAGAGAATGCGTCAGCAACAACATTACTGCTACCATCGATAAAGCGAATATCGTCAGTGAACTGCAATATGTAGTCCAACTGACGAATTTCTCGAGGAGAGTGACGATCCGCAGAGGTGCGAGCTGCATAAACGAGGGGCTTGTGATCAGTATAGATGGTAAACTGACGTCCTTCCAAAAAGTGCCGGAAGTGTTTGATCGCCAAGTACACAGCGAGAAGTTCTCTGCCGAATGTACTGTACCTCGTCTGCGTTGGTTGCAACTTCTTCGAAAAGAAGGAAAGTGGTTGAGCATCGCAGCCGATCAACTGTTGTAGAACTGCACCCACTGCAACAGAAGAAGCATCTGTTTTGAGCACAAGGCGGGCACTGTTTGTGGTATCCAAGTGGCTCAAGGACGTAACTGTTGACAACTCCTTCTTCACGGCGACAAAAGCGGCCTCCGCTTCAGCTGTCAACACGAGTTTCTTTGGATTTCCTCGTAGTAAATCAGTTAAGGGTTGTAACAATTGAGCACAATTGGGGATGAACCGACCGTAATAATTGATGACACCAAGAAAACGACGAAGGCTCTTGATGGATTGGGGTAAAGGATATTCCACGACAGATTGGGTTTTGTCGGGTAACGGGCTAATACCATGGGAGTCGATTTGATGACCAAGGAATTGGACACTGGTTTGACCAAAGACACACTTTTCGGGATTAATAGTGATTCCGTAATTGTCGAGACGTTCAAAAACAACGCGTAAATGTTTTTTGTGCTCCTCTGCAGTGGTACTGGCGATGAGGACGTCGTCGATATATACAAAAACGAAATCTAATCCACGAAAAATTTGGTCCATAAATCGCTGGAAGGACTGAGCTGCATTGCGAAGTCCAAATGGCATTCGGAGAAATTCGAAGAGACCAAATGGGGTAATGACAGCTGTCTTGGCGATATCCTCCTCGGCCATTGGTATCTGATGGTAGGCCCGTACCAAATCCAATTTTGAGTAAAACTGCTTTCCACGGAGATGCAGGGAAAAATCGTGGATATGTGGAATAGGGTACCGATCGGGTATGGTGATGGCGTTGAGTGCACGATAGTCACCACAAGGTCTCCAGTCGCCATTTTTCTTTGCAACCAAATGCAGCGGCGAGGCCCATTGACTATCGGATGGCCGAATTATGCCAAGGTTTACCATATGTTGGAATTCGTTTTTAGCTGCATTGAAGTTTGTCTGGCGGGAGCCGACGGGGCTTGGCAAAAACTGGTCGTCCTTTGGTGACGATGTGATGTCGAACCAGGTGCTTGGGGTTGGTCGCTGCAGTTGAGGGGTGCACCAGCGAAGGAAAATCCGTGACGAGGGAAGAGAACTCATCAGAATCGGGAAGGCACACACGTAAGTTGATAGAATTAAGTGCAACGGTTTTACAAGATACGTGAAGTGAAGTAATCTTATCTTGCAATTGGCGTCGCTTAATATCAACAACTAAATCAAACTGCGCAAGAAAATCAACACCAAGGATTGGTTGTTTGACATCGGCAATAATAAAAAGAAAAGGGAACTGCCGGCGGAGTCCGAAGTCTAGGTTTAGAAACTTCTGACCATACGTGGCAATTTTCGTTTGGTTAGCCGCCTGGAGACAAATTCCTGTAGCTTGAAGGTGGCGTTTTTCTGCAGATCGAGGTAGAACGCTCACCTCAGCACCGGTGTCGACGAGAAAATTCTGATGAGAATTCCGATCAGTGACATACAGAAGGCGACTAACGGGTTGGCCAGCGACAGTCGTCGCCACTACTGGCTGGCGCTGGCGTTTCCCTGTTTAGAGAATGCGCCAGAATTGGGGTATTTGCAACCGGGGCGACAGTTACGCGCATCGTCACCGAAACGTCGATGAAAATAACAAATCTGATTGCGGTGTCGCGACGCACTGCGGTGTTGTGACGTACTGCGGTGTTGTGACGTACTGCTGCGTCGTCTCGGATTGGAGTGAGTGCGGGTTTCAGCATGACGCGTCAGATTTGCTATAGAGAGTTCAATTCTGGATAGTCGTTCTGACAGACTTTCTGTGGAATTTAAGGGTTCATTGGGGATTAATGGCTTGGGTGCCTCAACTTGCTGGACGGTATGATGTCCGTAATATTCGTTGATTTTATCCGCTATATCAGCAAGCTCATCCAACGTGGAACGGGTGGCAGAGGCTGCTAGGATGGACGCCATGCTTACAGGTAGACATTTCAACCATAATTGACGAATGATAGAGTCATCGACCTTTGCGTCCCCAACCAATGCGCGCATATGACGAAGAAGCTGCGAGGGAGTGCGATCACCCAGCTGAACACTTGAGAGAAGCTGACGCAATCTGCCCTCTTCCGATATAGTGGTTCGCTTCAAAACAGCGGCCTTGAGTAGATCGTAAGGGGTTTCAGGAGGCATGACATCAATTACATCAAAAACCTCTGCGACAATCGCAGTGGGGAGAGAATTCGAAGCATACAGATACATCGTGTCCTGTTTCGTAATTCCTCTGAGCCGAAATGTGTTTTCCATCAGACGAAACCATGCACGCGGATTAGTACCGTCAAAATTAGGAAAAGGGACAACAACAGCGTTAAGGTTGAGAGAGTTGGTAGAGACGTCAGATTCCATGATGAAAAAAATTGATATAGGAGCGAAAGGAAATATAAATATCGGGCTCACCAAATATGTAGCGGAAAAAATACCAATGTAGAATACAAAATATGACAATGAAAACTCACGGACAGCGAAGAAGTATATTCCACTACACACAAAATAATCCGCTCCGAATAAATCCAAGACGGACAACGAGTGATGAGAAAAGGTCCGGAGACAGCTGAAAAGGAGCTCGACTCCGTTAGAACAGTCAACACAAAACAGTCAGCACAGAACAGTCAGCACAGAACAGTCGACTAGCACAACGAGGCAGAACGAACCACGCGCGGTTGGACGGAAAAGTATATATTCAAATTTATGCGGTTACATTTTAGTAAAACAACGATACAAAATGTATGAAAATGTGAAACGCTACCAAGGCTTATGTAGTGAATAAGACTTTCAGTTATCTGAATCCGAGCTCGTTCAGCTAATGAGAAAATAGAAAAGTATTTGAAACAAGTGTTTCCAACGTTTTTCGCGGCGTCTGAGCGGTGGGTCAGCACTTTCTTTGAATTTATCAGGTCGCAGGAAAACCGTTCCATTTGCAAATAGTGATTTGAATAAATTATTCTGATTGATCGATCAAACAAACAAGTGAGAAGAATGATTGCCTGTAAGCTAGACTTTATTCAAATCACAATTGGAGTATGGTGGCTGCAAAGAGAAAGATTATTACAATAAGACTAGAAGATGGTGATAAAGCATATAGCAGCAAAATTCAATCATAGCAACCAGGTACTATGGCATCGTCATAAGTGGACAGGCGTAGATAGTGTGACTTGCGTAAGTTCGAAGAATTAAACAATCGCGTAACCGAGCTAGAATTATGCATGCGTGATTCCGACAAACAACATACATCGACATCGAGGCTATCATGTATGCATGCCAAGGATGCGTGTTGTCCGATGCTTACTAAAGTCCGTACATTGAGCGCCGCTAATTTAAATGGTACGAGCGGGCGGAAGATCGCTCTGGAGTGATTCGGATTTTGCAGGCCTTGATGAATAAGTTGTACTTCTGTCAATTCGTCCCATTTATTTTCTTTCTTATACATGTGTTCCACTACTACTTTCTCCGAAACAGGTTTTCAGATATCACGTATCGCAATATACACATTACACCAGTACACAATGCTATATTGTTCACGTTCATTCTTTTCGTTTTTCCAGCTTTGTTCAAATGTCGTTACATTATGCTCTAGCTGTAATCGTGGCTATTTGGGCAACACTTCTCGCATTCTCAATTCATCAAGTTGATGAAGGTATTTTCTACCAACTTCAAGCGCTCCCTCTTAGGACATGTTGGGGTCTATTATCGAGGTGGCGCACTACTAACAGAAACCAGTGGCCCGGGCTATCATCTATTAATACCATTCATCACTACCTTCCGTAGTGTTCAGGTACTCCGTTCCATTTCGTGGGTTCATTCGCGTCCCACAGACCACGCTTCAAACAGACGAAGTGAAAAACGTTCCCTGTGGAACTAGGTGAGATTTATCCTTTCCACACGTCTTAATTTCGTCGATAGTGTCGTTTTCCTTCAAACTTTTACGCTTTTTATCTTTCACACTATTTAAACGCTGATTTTCGCCCACAATTCCGATAGGTTCCACCACGTTTAAGCCTTCGAACCTTTATTCAGGCTACCCGATTATCATTGGCCCTTGAAATTTTATTTTGTTTATATATTTCTGTATATCGGGTAGTATTTAAAGGCTTGTATAGGCTAAACCCTCCGTGGCTTAACTATTTCCAGCATACGTGTACTGCGTCAAATTGTAGCAAAATCAACTCTTCCAGACTATTGTTGTTAGCCTTCTTTGGTCGATGTCGACCATGGATGTGCATCACTAGCGCATTATAGTTTTATGCTCCACATCTTTTCAAATGACTAAACTGGCCTATTTGTGAAGAGCACTCTTTACCGCAGCACCCACAGCAATAGGCAGTACTCGTTCGAATGATCTTAGTTACAGCGTACTACTTACTTTTACTTTTGTGTGACTATCTCCTACTGCAGGATGAGCCGGCTTCAATGAAGATCCTTGGGAATTTGCTTACAAAGCGGCGTCCCCAGCACCATGGCGTTTGTTCGAGTCAGCTTCTCTAGCCTTTGTACAACCTAGTGCGATCTGCAAGCAGCAGGGAGTTGCCAGAAAGTTGCGGTGTGCACCAACTAACCATCAACCAGACTGTTCTAGATATTTCCTCAGGGTTTTCTCCCGAAGCCTTTCCCGCGATCGGGTATCCTGCCAGGCAGCGGAGGTTGAAAATCAGGGTTTTCCTTCCCTTAGATGAAATACTCTCCCAGGCTAACGAGCTCCATCTGCCCGAAGCAAACTGGTTTTCAGGCGCCAGTCACTCGCCCTCGCCCCTTCTCCTTTTTGCTAGAATCAGTTCCGCCGGGCTTTAAGAGCCACTCGTGCAGGCCAGCAGCTGGACTTGGTTGTCAGAGGCTATGGGAGTATGGGCCATATGGGAGTATTTTATAAACAGTGGGAGCTTATCCCTACTGCCACCCGCGGCTATGACAACCTTTGGAACCCGCTGACAGCGTGATCAACGATCAGCAGCCGAGAGTAGTATCTGGTCTTTCCCAGTTTGCAAATGACGCTTTACATAGTGTCTCCAACCCAATTGGCCATGAGGCAAGTTCTTTTCAACTCGTAGGGTCAGTATTAAGAGCGTTTATATCTCGTTTGCAGACGTCTTTGTACTGTAATTGCGTTCTGTCCAAAGTTTGACTTCCTGACTTCAAGTCGCCATAGAGCACGACCATTTTCCGTTCTGTACGCACGACTCAGTCAGCGGTAGTGGCGCTGTCGTAGTCGGTTGAACGCGCTTTGTACTTCAGGACTGAATGAGTCATAAAATGTTCTTTTTACACCGATGTTCACTTTATGTCAAGCACAACTCTTTCTTTAAACTAATTCGTTTCCTCGCTTCCACCTGTGTTGCTCTGATTGAACAGGCCAGTTATGCCAATCCCATCCTGCAGTGATTTCAAAGTTTGCACTTCGTTTACCATTCTTCCACTTTCTATCAAGGCACGCTGCTCATGGTCGTATTATCCATGCTAAATTAATTGGCCGTGGGTAGTGAGCTGCATGCTGAAATACGCTGGAGTCTCACTACCATTTCCTGATCGTTTTTCTTCCTCATATCTGTCTAGGCCTGGGTAACCTGACAGTATCTTAGCCCACGTGCAGTCTGACTGTGCGGCACTTTGTCTGGATCAGGTTTGTGCTTTCATACCATACAATACAATATCCCTGCATTATTAGTTTAGAAAAAAGGAACCTCGTAGTATGGTGTTTGATGGAAAAACATATGGGCGCGAGCATTTCGTTGTAACTGTATGATATTGTTGAAAACAGTGTGAATTGTTTCTTTGGCTCTACCAATAATTTAGACGTGCCAAGGAATAGCTGTTTTCATTTTTCATAAGTTCATCACTCAAAGAGATTCTTGTACCGCTGTTTTGCTCAAGTGGCGGCGTGGTAATCTATTTCGATCGTGTTGAGGTGGTCAACTTTCTGTCCACCTCCAGCGGTAAGCTCCGAACGATTTCAGTCTAATCGCCCCATTCGTTCAATAGTCTACGATATCGTCAAGAATTATACGGCTGATTATGACAATACGTTGATTTACAACAAGATTCATCACGAGCTGAACCAATTTTGCAGTATTCATACCCTACAAGAAGTGTACATAGAAATGTTCGGTGAGTATATGTGCATCATGCGTTCGATTTGTTTGTGATGCTTTTTTGTATTTCTCTTTCAACTGCCTGGAAAAAAACACGATGTTTCAGCAACCAGAATCCACCCCCTAGAGTTCAAAACGCCAATTCAGTGAAAATTTTGTAATACCTAGGATTACATCTACTTTTTCTTTGATGTGTGCATTGTCCTCTCCAATCAGCTTTCCAAATAAGCGTTCTTCTGACGGTTTCGTCTGGCTCTATCCATCCATCAATTTTAACGAACGTTTATCATATTGTTCCCACACGAGGACACGAAACACACAGAAACCTGTTGTGCAATCGCGTAGTACAGCACTGGTGACACGGTGTTCCACTAACATTCTGATATGCGGAAACAGGTCGTAAAACCTTTTGACGACTGGATGCCTGAAAACCTAAATCGTTTATTACGTGAGGTTATCCGCCGTGTTTTCTAACCGGTTACAGCAATATTGACAGAACTCCTAGACACCTCAACTTTCATGTATACGGACTCCATATAAACCTAAGAGGTATAAATACGCGTCTTACTGTTCATACCATTCTTAATATGTTCATCTCTATGATAATCACAGGGATCATAGTGTCCGTGCGATTACCTACGAATTGTGAACATCTAGTGCTAATGATCTAGGGATATGCTTTCTATCATGTCTTTGATCAATCACTGGCAACCGTTATACAACCAGGATAACTTTCAGAGTTGCTAAATTTTAGACCTCGGTGCCTTGATCATAAATTCCAGTTATGTTTGTGCCTTGATTTCTCATATCTGGTTTCACTTCGCCTATTCTGTTTTGGTACGTACGGATGTGCTGTTCGGCTAGTACCGTGGTAAATTGATTGACTACATGTAGTGAGCTGCAGGCTGGATTCTCACTACCACCTCTATTCTTTATTTCCTTTCTCATTTCTGTCTAGGCCTTGGCAACCTGGCAGTATCTTCGTCCACGTTCAGTCTCTGACTGTACGGCACTTCGCCTGCATCAGGCTTGTGCTTTCATACCATACATACATACATACATGCATACATACATACATACATACATACATACCATCATACATACATACATACATACATACATACATACATACATACATACATACATACATACATACATACATACATACAATCATACATACAGTACTCATCGCTAATTTTCTGATGAACTGTCTTGACTGTCTTCTTTTTGTCTTCAAATTCGCACCACGAGCAAAACTTATATGGGTTCAGCATCATGCCTTTCTCTTTGCGTTATTGGAAAAGTGCTCAACGTCGCTTTTCACCCAATACTTCCTACTTGCTACAAAAGATTGTCCTGTTTACAATGGTACATCTCTGGTCGACATCGCCCGATGAAAGCCAAGACCAAACCTTGTGACAAATGCAACGACATCGAATCCTCTTCCTGCCTCGTTAACATTCGGCTTATCACTCATGTTATACTGACCATAGCCATATCCAAGTTGAATTTCCATCACTCGCTACAGTTATAATGGTTTAATCGGTCATTATCTACCACACATCGTCCTACGTACCTAGATGATTTCTCATTCACGTCGACCTTTTTACCATCAAATTAGTCATGAGCAGTTGTGTCAACTATGCCTGCAACCAATAGAAACGGCTACAATGCAGATGAAATACTTTCAAACTGTCCGCCTTCTGTTCACTTCACGTGCAACAGATGGTAGGTTTCAGCTATCTAGTCAACAGCTTGATAATGCTAGCGAGAGTGCTTCTGCTCTTTCATCTACGCTGTTCTTCTGATACATCGACTGCTCCCAACGTCATCGGCGCCTTTCATGTTGGCACGGATGTGCATTTGAGCCGCGCAAATAACTGTTCTAAATTGATTTACCAACAGTATTGAGCTGCATGCGCAAACACGCTAAGGTTTCATTGCCAATCTCTTTAGGCCTGGGCACCCTGACAGTAGCTTAGCTCACGCGCGCTTTCACGCTGGGTGACACTTTGCCTGGACCCATACTCCGCCGTGAAGCGTGGCTATACACGCGCGTTGCACCGAGCCCGAACCACAACGTTAGATACTGGTCAGTATATCGCACGCACCAACGGCCGATCGCTTCTATATATAGTACATCCTGTGACCTCAGCGGCCATGTCTCACATCCATAAAGCAGTACAGGATGGTTCACTGCCTGGTAAAGACGTATTTTAGTCTTTAGGCTGGTCCCGGGCCTGCGCCAAAAGG
>JACCGJ010018930.1:0-11156 GCA_013407085.1 Atriophallophorus winterbourni | reverse complement strand
GGCTACGTTAACGACCTTCGGAGAGGAAGCTTGCTTTGAGGGACTAGGTAACTGAATAGCTACGTCTACATTATCAGGGGATGCCCTTTTTTCCGCCTTTTTGATAGCACGCTTTTTTGAAGTCCTGGCTCTATTTACCACCTTAGGAGAGGTAGCTTGTTTCGAAGAAGATTGCAGCCGGCTAGACTTGTGCGCTATAGCGTTGCCTGCTGTAGTCTCAGAACTTATATTTGCTTTCACCACAGATGCATACGTTTGGACGGCTGCAAAATCTGACGAGCTTCGCGACGTCACGTTATTCCTTAGCTTTTGGCAAGCGGCGTCAGTGGCAGCCTCGTGACAGCCGGTACAATACCACTGCAACCAGCGGTATTTTGCATAAATCCCGTAGTGAGATTTATGTATGCCTGAGCAGCTAGGGTGAGCCCAACGCTTGCAAGCTGTGCACTCGATGCCCTTAGCTACCATTTTGCCACATTTTCCGTTGAGGCAGGTATTTTTTGAACTCATATCTATCGGTAAAAGGTGAGTAATGATAGTTTAGTAGAAAAATACAAGCTGATTTTATTACTGGCGTAATTAATCAGAAAAATATCAATAATATAGTAAAATAGTTATTCTATTTTACTGTAAATTCAAGGAATAGCAAAAATTCGTAATGATATTTATCGGAGCGTGGGAAAGCAAATAAGTTGTTCATGTTCAAGTTTGGTTCAAGTTTCTTATGGCTGAAGGTAGCTAAAAAAGCCATTAAAATGGCAGATTTTATTTGACGGTGATGCGGTTTGAGCACTTGGCAATTGGATACGGTTCCACACGTTCTTGCTTCCGAATATCTGGAAAGTAAGGTAGTGTTTCTCTTCACCAGCACGGTGAGAGGTTGTAGCGTTTCACATTTTCATACATTTGTATCGTTGTTTTACTAAACTGCAACCGCATAAAATTTGAATATACACTTTTCCGTCCAACCGCGCGTCGTTCGTTCTGCCTCGTTGTGCTAGTCGACTGTTCTGTGCTGACTGTTCTGTGCTGACTGTTTTGTGTTGACTGTTCTAACGGAGTCGAGCTCCTTTTCAGCTGTCTCCGGACCTTTTTTCATCACTCGTTGTCCGGCTTGGATTTATTCGGAGCGGATTATGCTGTGTGTAGTTGAATATACTTCTCCACTGTCCGTGAGTTTTCATTGTCATATTTTGTTTATGTTTTATTGTGTTGTTTGTATTCAACATTGGTATTTTTTCCGCTACATATTTGGTGAGCCCGATATTTGTATTTCCTTTCGCTCCTATATCAATTTTTTTCATCATGGAATCTGACATCTCTACCAACTCTCTCAACCTTAACGCTGTTGTTGTCCCTTTTCCTAATTTTGACGGTACTAATCCGCGTGCATGGTTTCGTCTGATGGAAAACACATTTCGGCTCAGAGGAATTACGAAACAGGACACGATGTATCTGTATGCTTCGAATTCTCTCTCCACTGCGATTGTCGCAGAGGTTTTTGATGTAATTGATGTCATGCCTCCTGAAACCCCTTACGATCTACTCAAGGCCGCTGTTTTGAAGCGAACCACTATATCGGAAGAGGGCAGATTGCGTCAGCTTCTTTCAAGTGTTCAGCTGGGTGATCGCACTCCCTCGCAGCTTCTTCGTCATATGCGCGCATTGGTTGGGGACGCAAAGGTCGATGACTCTATCATTCGTCAATTATGGTTGAAATGTCTACCTGTAAGCATGGCGTCCATCCTAGCAGCCTTTGCCACCCGTTCCACGTTGGATGAGCTTGCTGATATAGCGGATAAAATCAACGAATATTACGGATATCATACCGTCCAGCAAGTTGAGACACCCAAGCCATTAATCCCCAATGAACCCTTAAAATCCACAGAAAGTCTGTCAGAACGACTATCCAGAATTGAACTCTCTATAGCAAATCTGACGCGTCATGCTGAAACCCGCACTCACTCCAATTCGAGACGACGCAGCAGTACGTCACAACACCGCAGTACGTCACAACACCGCAGTGCGTCGCGACACCGCAATCAGATTTGTTATTTTCATCGACGTTTCGGTGACGATGCACGTAACTGTCGCCCCGGTTGCAAATACCCCAAGTCTGGCGCATTCTCTAAACAGGGAAACGCGAGCGCCAGCCAGTAGTGGCGACGACTGTCGCTGGCCAACCCGTTAGTC
Organism: Atriophallophorus winterbourni; assembly: GCA_013407085.1. Taxonomy (NCBI): domain Eukaryota; kingdom Metazoa; phylum Platyhelminthes; class Trematoda; order Plagiorchiida; family Microphallidae; genus Atriophallophorus; species Atriophallophorus winterbourni. Next base: position 8,963 of record JACCGJ010018930.1, on the reverse strand, counting down.
GCCTCCTGTATGTCACTGATCGGAATTCTCATCAGAATTTTCTCGTCGACACCGGTGCTGAGGTGAGCGTTCTACCTCGATCTGCAGAAAAACGCCACCTTCAAGCTTCAGGAATTTGCCTCCAGGCGGCTAACCAAACGAAAATTGCCACGTATGGTCAGAAGTTTCTAAACCTAGACTTCGGACTCCGCCGGCAGTTCCCTTTTCTTTTCATTATTGCCGATGTCAAACAACCAATCCTTGGTGTTGATTTTCTTGCGCAGTTTGATTTAGTTGTTGATATTAAGCGACGCCAATTGCAAGATAAGATTACTTCACTTCACGTATCTTGTAAAACTGTTGCACTCAATTCTATCAACTTACGTGTGTGCCTTCCCGATTCTGATGAGTTCTCTTTCCTCGTCACGGATTTCCCTTCGCTGGTGCACCCCTCAACTGCAGCGACCAACCCCAAGCACCTGGTTCGACATCACATCGTCACCAAAGGACGACCAGTTTTTGCCAAGCCCCGTCGGCTCCCGCCAGACAAACTTCACGCAGCTAAAAACGAATTTCAACATATGGTAAACCTTGGCATAATTCGGCCATCCGATAGTCAATGGGCCTCGCCGCTGCATTTGGTTGCAAAGAAAAATGGCGACTGGAGACCTTGTGGTGACTATCGTGCACTCAACGCCATCACCATACCCGATCGGTACACTATTCCACATATCCACGATTTTTCCCTGCATCTCCGTGGAAAGCAGTTTTACTCAAAATTGGATTTGGTACGGGCCTACCATCAGATACCAATGGCCGAGGAGGATATCGCCAAGACAGCTGTCATTACCCCATTTGGTCCCTTCGAATTTCTCCGAATGCCATTTGGACTTCGCAATGCAGCTCAGTCCTTTCAGCGATTTATGGACCAAATTTTTCGTGGATTAGATTTCGTTCTTGTATATATCGACGACGTCCTCATCGCCAGTACCACTGCAGAGGAGCACAAAAAAACATTTACGCGTTGTTTTTGAACGTCTCGACAATTACGGAATCACTATTAATCCCGAAAAGTGTGCCTTTGGTCAAACCAGTGTCCAATTCCTTGGTCATCAAATCGACTCCCATGGTATTAGCCCGTTACCCGACAAAACCCAATCTGTCGTGGAATATCCTTTGCCCCAATACATCAAGAGCCTTCGTCGTTTTCTTGGTGTCATCAATTATTACGGTCGGTTCATCCCCAATTGTGCTCAATTGTTACAACCCTTAACTGATTTACTACGAGGAAATCCAAAGAAACTCGTGTTGACAGCTGAAGCGGAGGCCGCTTTTGTCGCCGTGAAGAAGGAGTTGTCAACAGTTACGTCCTTGAGCCACTTGGATACCACAAACAGTGCCCGCCTTGTGCTCAAAACAGATGCTTCTTCTGTTGCAGTGGGTGCAGTTCTACAACAGTTGATCGGCTGCGATGCTCAACCACTTTCCTTCTTTTCGAAGAAGTTGCAACCAACGCAGACGAGGTACAGTACATTCGGCAGAGAACTTCTCGCTGTGTACTTGGCGATCAAACACTTCCGGCACTTTTTGGAAGGACGTCAGTTTACCATCTATACTGATCACAAGCCCCTCGTTTATGCAGCTCGCACCTCTGCGGATCGTCACTCTCCTCGAGAAATCCGTCAGTTGGACTACATATTGCAGTTCACCGACGATATTCGCTTTATCGATGGTAGCAGTAATGTTGTTGCTGACGCATTCTCTCGCACGGATTTACACCAAGTCAATCGACCATCTGTGGACCTACAGGATCTTGCCCGGAATCAGGAAGCTGATCCTGAATTTTCCATCATCACAAACAACCCTTCCCTTCGATTTTCATGTTTACCCCTCCTAAACTGTGACGCTCATATCCATTGTGACATTTCTACCGGCAAGCCGCGACCATTTGTTCCACAATCTCACCGCCGGATTATTTTTGATCACTTTCATGGATTATCCCATCCGAGCATACGCTCAACGGTACGTCTTATTACCGAACGTTTCGTATGGCACAACGTACGGAAAGATATTCGCCAATGGGCAAAACACTGTGTTACGTGTCAAAAGGGCAAGATTCATAAGCACACCCGTGCTGCCCTTGCCACATTCCCCCAACCTGACGCGCGTTTCAAACATGTGCACCTGGACATTGTAGGTCCCTTACCGCCATCCAAGGGTTACACCTACATTTTGACGTGTGTGGATCGATTCACGCGTTGGCCTGTTGCCACGCCTATGTGTGATATTTCATCAGAGACTGTTGCTCAGACGTTTGTTCATTCATGGATATCTATCTTTGGCGTTCCGGCTACTATCACCACAGACAGAGGATCTCAATTCACCTATGCATTGTTTCGGGATGTTAGCCGAATGATCGGATCAACACATATGTGTACGACGGCATACCACCCCGCGGCAAATGGATTAGTCGAACGGTTCCACCGTCAATTGAAAGCTTCCATCACCGCTTCCTCGTCCAGTGTGCATTGGTCTGAACGGCTACCCATCATTCTGTTGGCAATCAGGAACACGGTCAAGGAGGATGCCGGATGTTGTCCCTCGGAACTTGTTTTTGGTACCGCACTACGACTGCCTGGCGAGATGATTCTTGACTCCCGCCACACCGGTGAGCTCGATGTTTCCTCATACGCCGCGAGATTGAAGGAGCATTTCAAGTCTGTTCGTCCCGTCCCAACGCGCCCCAACAACCGTCCCGCCCAAGTTCATCCCGACCTCTCAACCTGCCCTACGTTTTTGTTCGTGTCGACGCCGTGCGGAAGCCCCTACAGCCGCCCTACGACGGTCCCTTCAAAGTTTTGGTGCGCAAGCCGAAATATTTTGTCCTGGACAAAAACGGAACACGAGACTCCGTCAGCATCGACAGGTTAAAGCCAGCCTATATCGATTCCTCATACGGTCAACCCTCTTCGAATGACTCTAATGTGGTATTCCCGTCAACCCCTCCGACCCAGCCAATGACCGAGGACCCTGTTTCCCTCTCCCAACCAACCGACAATACTCAACCTACAGTTTCTCGCACGCGTTCTGGGCGCTGTGTCTCTTTCCCCGCCCGGTTAGCAGAGTTTATTCCCTGATTTTTCGATCGTTGGTCGATCCGACCAACGCTCTAGGGGGGAGCTCTGTAGCGTTTCACATTTTCATACATTTTGTATCGTTGTTTTACTAAACTGCAACCGCATAAAATTTGAATATATACTTTTCCGTCCAACCGCGCGTGGTTCGTTCTGCCTCGTTGTGCTAGTCGACTGTTCTGTGCTGACTGTTCTGTGCTGACTATTCTGTGTTGACTGTTCTAACGGAGTCGAGCTCCTTTTCAGCTGTCTCCGGACCTTTTCTCATCACTCGTTGTCCGTCTGGATTTATTCGGAGCGGATTATTTTGTGTGTAGTGGAATATACTTCTTCACTGTCCGTGAGTTTTCATTGTCATATTTTGTTTATGTTTTATCGTGTTGTTTGTATTCTACATTGGTATTCTTTCCGCTACACTTCTCAGTAAAATTCCCCAGGACACGTATATGGTTCTAATAAAATTTCAATGAATCAGAGAAGGAATCTGATTCGATATTAGCCACAAGATTGTAATGAAAGATAATTGGCTACACTCAAGAAATTTCACTCACGCGCCGACCCTGTGGTTTTTTAAGCTATGCTTTTACGCTGCAAAAACTATTGCTCTTTTATTCTTTTATGACACTCGCTTCATATTTTTCACTTTTGCTTGCTTTATTAAACACCATACCATCCTGCGGTTATTTTAAGCTTGTACGCTTTTTACTGCAATAAAACATTGTTCAATTGTTAGTCTCTTTTATTACTACAATATTATTTTGATATTGACTATCGCTCGGTGATACTGATCATTTCTAGACTTCCTCGGAAATGCTTTTTTTTGTTGGATTGACTATTGGCACTCACGACATTCTATTGGAGTCATGGTTGCGTAATAATAACCCTTATAGACTCAGGACTGATCCCTGAACACTTCGGATTTGCCAATCTCTTGCAAGTATCACACTTGATACCATTCAATACTTTTCTGCAATAATAATCTTAGGCACTTATTGCCAATCATAATGTAGAAAATATTTGAATAGTGACTAAAACAAATTAATTTCACAGACGAAATAAAATGCACGTCGAATTTTGAAAGACCCGCTTTTAAATCGACCGTAGCATCCCTCAAACTAGGTCACCTCTGGCGTCAGAAAGTACAGTCTCTGGTACTCAAGGGTAGAGACTGCAAAGCGACAGTTTGAGTTGTATTGCTGTATGGGTACGAAACTTGTACATTACGTAAAGAACACATTCAGTGTCCCCAAGTATTTTACAAGCAATGTCTAACCCATCCTGCACCCCTCCCACCCAACCAATGACTGATACTTCGTCCACCCAACCACAACCAACCATACGCGTACTTAATACCAAGCGCATCAAACGAACCAGTTTTGGTTGCAATATTGTAAATCATACTTGATGAAAATTACAAAATTTGACAGTATCGAACGTTTCTCTTTCCTCATCCACGCTCTAGGGGGGTGATTGTACATTATTTATTCTTCATTAATTCTGGCAGTATATTTCATCGTCAATATTTTACCGTATCTTACATTTTGTTTTAATGTTTGGATACAAGAAATATACACAATTACGAACTCGAGTCACGCTTCTGGTTTGCGTGCTTGTGAATTCGGTTGATTGGACTTAGTTTATACATTGTGTGGCGACTAACAGTCTCGACATCAATTACAGCATACGTTGGCATTTATTTTCTTTTAGGAATATTTTTCGAACAAAAGAAAAATATTGTAATTTGTTTGTATTCTCTGAACCTTTCGTTATTTAGAGCTATTTTCTGTAATTACTTCGATTTTATTTTGAGTATATTTCCGCTACAATCTGAAAAACAATTCAAGCAACTAGTGGATAATGTACTGCCGGTAATCACTGGGAAGCTGTACAACGCTGGACAGGATTTCTTCAACTGTGGTTTTCTTGGACTATGTTGCTAATAGAAAGAAATGCTGCTTACAAGGGCTTGACCCTCTATCGTTTTTCGAGAATTGGAACTTGTAACTTTTGGCGGAGAAAGGTGATTGATGAAAACTTGTTTAATCCACCTCAAAATAAAATCCGCGATTCAATCAAGGGAAATGCCATCAAAACTTCGCACCTTCAATTTTGTCATGAAATCGTCACGAAGAAAGTAGTAGCACACTTATATTAAGTCAATGAAAACCATCTGCATCGTCCGGCTTGCACTTTTCACTCGCGTCCTTGAGTGGTTCGAAATATATGGTCGAATTTTATTAAGCGCACTTTATTCCACTTTAAGAAATTTAAATCGTTGAACAGACCTCTCTAACACTTTCGTTCATATTCGTTCATGTCTTAATGTCACAGTCCGACGATTGAACGGTAAAATAAACTCCCAGCCTTTCTTCACTCATTTCCAGCATTTCAAGTAGCGAGCGGAATTTCGAAAGCATATTGCAAGATGGGCAGGTAGAACAGCTAGGTTCAATGCCAATTCTGGAACCAGCAATAGGCAGATATAATACAGATCTGGTGTGAATTGTACATCAATCTTTTCAAAAAAGCGATAAACCAAGTCAAGATTATTAAACAGCTAATTCAGAGAAGCCTCTCAACAATACATATCCGGAATCCAACTATAAGGCATAAATGCTAGGAAATTTTATCATGCAAACGTCTTCATCAACACACCTTCATGAGCAGCAATACACCAGTTGCAATTGTCGAGCGCTCAACTGCCATACAAATTAAACAGAATTGAATTCAGTATAAACAGCGCATGGTGGGACAGAAAAAAGCTACAAACACACTAGGATAAATGTCTACAACTCTAATCAAACACGCATTGAGTCGGGCATAGTGGACGAGCAGAGCGAATCTTCAAGACAGATTCTTAGCGACCTTCAATGCCATGTGTTGTACCAAGCTTTCCTCGTCACTTGGGTTTGGCAAGACGAGATCGATCATTCAGTAAGGAAATTTGGAACTATAATTAGACATATTTGTTTACTTAATTGACTAAAATAAGCCTCTAACAAACTTCTCAATGGGTTGAGCTTTAAAAAGCTGGAGAGCGCACTGTTGCATTCGGTGAATATAAGCCGGATATCATCACTATTCGTGAGACCATGCAGCGTAAGAGAAATAGGGATTCCTAATTAGCAATAATACCGAATTACTGGCTCAGAAATGACAAGATAATGACGTGGTGAAATTGTGGTTTTGCTCAGAATCCCAAATAACGTGTTGTTGAAGTTATCGACCGATTCTCAAACACCCTTGGCATCGTGTTTGCATTTAACATGGCAAGTAAAATTGGTTTTTCCATGAATTGAGCTATCAAACGCAAAAACGTATGATCAGAATTCACAGATGCTTACTCAAATGAGCTACGGTGCTTGTTCAGTTCAGTAGGCACAGGACTGTACTTACTTTACTTTTTCCTTTGTGCGAATGACTCCACGGGTGGATTTGCCGGCTTTATTAATGTCTCGAAAAAAGCCAGCCTACGCGCACCGATATGAGGCGAGATCGTTGCAGATCTGAATCCAGTCACGTTTCCACCTTCGAACGCCCTAGACTGTGTGCAGTTCTAGGGCGTTTACATCTTTCTTTACAGTAGACAACGAGGTCTTAACTTAACTGCCCTGTCGCCGACGTCAAGTTCGAATGAGTTTGGGATCAAGGACGAGTTTCGTGAGCACTGAAACGGTCTTTCGAAGGACGTGACCAAACCACTCTAGTCTTTGTTGTTGGATGTTAACGGAAAGCGGAAGTTATACGTTGCATCGCGCTCAAACGGTAGCGTTAGAAAATCAGTAAATATATCGGATGCCCAAGATTAAACAAGGTACAAATGGTCAAACACTTCGAAAGTCCGTACATCCCTTGTCCTCAGCGGCCACGACTCGCATCCATGGAGCACTACAGGACGGATCGCTGCTTGATTAGCTCGATCCCGTGCCTGTGCCCAAGGCTTAATTTCGAATGCAATAAAACGCATCGCGCGCATGATCCTTAACTTCACGTCGTCTTTAGCATGACCATTGGGCAACATACTTGAACGGAGTTGTTGGAAACTGGAACGGAGTCGCGAGGACATTTCTGGACGTTCCTTTGCTGGATCCCTGATGTAACGGTATAAAAATGCTTTGGCTTGGCTGGTCTACTTTCGCAGCAATGCTGCTAATGCAGTATAAATCCTTTACAGCATCTGGGCATTTTTGCCAAAAACAACTGCATCATCGGCGCGAACCCGTGTCCTTGTGAAGTTGTAATAGGCTCTAATTGGGTCAACGAGCTTCAAGGTGTCCCCACACGATAGCATAAACGCCCACAGTCTACGGAGTCGAACCGGGCACGGAAATCAGTAAAACAAGGTATCGTTTGCTCTTGATATTGTGCACGGTGCTCCAGAATCATACTTAATGGGAATATTTTGGTCTACGCATCCCATCCCATCTTGGTTGACTTAAGTGCGCAGATTTTGTTCGGTGAACACCGAATAAGCAATAGCGTCGCAAAAGGTTTAGCTGCGGTATCGTTGAGACTTATTCCATAGCAGCTGAAGCATATAGATTTATCTCCACGTTTTTTCAGGGGTAAGATGTTAGTCATCCCCCAGTCTGGGGGAAAAACTTCCGTCTTCCTGATTGAACAAAACAGTTTGTGCAGCGGAGCTGAGACTGGGAATGGGGAAAGATATTTTCTTGCACCAAGTCGGTGAGGGATCAATTATGAAGGAAATCGTCTGTGCAATCAGAAAGTAGTATTATGTATTAGTACTTTTTAGTTGTTCATTACATTTTTATTTATTGTACGATATAGAAAAAATTCCTTGATAGGCTATTTATTTTATTCGCTGATGACATAAAACTGTGGGCTTCTTTCAGTTCCCTCGATAGCCAGGAGCAATTAAAACGATCATTTTATGACTTAGTCAGATAGACAAATCGTTGGTCACTGCCTATAAATAAGGCTGTTATGTCTGTGCTGCACTATTGTTGGCCCAGCCCGTGTGGTCAGAGAGAACGCAACCGTCACTCAACTCGTCTATTTACCGAATGCAAAGTGTATCACAAGTGAGCGAATGTGTGAATATCACAGTGAGCGAAAATCATAATTTGAATTCAAAATCGATCTTCATTGGTGATTAATCAATAGTTCGTTCACTGGCTATACAAAAGGGGGCGCCCTCCTAACACCTCCCCCTTTAAGCTCGGTTGTCGTATGACTTCATTTTCGGATTCACTTGTAGGCGGGTTACTGGAATACGTCTTCGATCAGCCCACCTTCTTGGTTTGTATTCAGCGGAATTAATTTGAGGCAATTCTTCTTCTGCTGAATTTCCATCTTCTGGGGTTTTGAAGTTGGCGAGGACAGGATAGAGATCATTGAACACTGATCTCTTAAAATAGTTTGTGCGGCAGTAGTTTTCGTTATGCCACTTTCTGTTGCACTTCTGGCATCGGTGCTTCTCGAATGGGCAATAACGCGCAAAATGCCATTCATCACATTGGCAGAACTGGGATGGGAGCTTGGTGTCTTGATCGACACAATGATCATTCTGTCGGCTACTTTGGTGCTTGACGGCTAACACCACTGGCTCATTCTGGCGTGGGTTTTTGCTCGACCAGCGCAGTGTCACGCTTCAAATTTAGTAGCCTCTGGCATTCGGTTGTTGGCGTCATGTTGATTTTCGGATTTTGATCGAGTAGTGACGGTAGTCTCGTGCGAATCTCTTGATCCTTCTCTGATTGCAGACCACATACTTTTCCTGCATAAGTTACAAAATCATCGCAATCCTGCTTGATCAATTTCATGCAGTTATACCGTCTGTTATTATAAAAAAGACAGGTCGCGAAAATTCTTTGAAAATTGAGTGAA
>JACCGJ010018928.1:0-24270 GCA_013407085.1 Atriophallophorus winterbourni | reverse complement strand
ATATATATATATATATATATATATATATATTGCACAATCTGATACAGATATGGTGCCGTTCAACATAAACAATGAGATGTACAAAGCGATAAAGGGGGTACAATTCGGGTAGGAACAGTGAGAAAATAAACAGTGAGAGGGGAACAGTGGGTAATTTTTTTGTCCATTTACACTCATCATTTTTTGAATTTTTTTTTAATTTTTTGATACAGTTTCGAACAGCAGAGAATGTCAGGGAGGAATAGAGATGATGCACTCTTTTCCATTGATGGTCGGTTCATTGCCATCGTTGCCAGTGTGTCGAGCCATACACTCTCACCTTCTCTTGCACCCCATCCAGGCAAGCGCGCTCGTCCAACCCTAGCTAGACCAGAAGCCACTCTTCCATGTTAGTGGCTGACCGCCAGCCACTTTTTTCCAGTCTGTACCAGCTGACGCATAAAGCGCTCGGTGTGGTAACCGTTCGGGTTTCATGCGCAGGACGTGCCCCAACCAGCGGAGACGACGCCGGTTAATGGCTGTCTGAACACTAGTACCGTTGATTCCTAAGACGCGGCGCCTGACCTCAGAATTGCAAACGTGTGTTGCCACCGTACCGTGAGCCAATCCTACGCAAACAACGTTGCGTCGAAAAACCTCAAGCCTCCAACATCTTCTGCGCGAATGTTCCAAACATTCACTCCCGTATAGCAATACTGTCCTTACCGAGGTGGAATATATCCGTCCTTTGATCCCCAAGCTTAAATCACGTCTCTTCCCGAGGCACTTAAGTTTAGCGAATGCCATTCTGGCTTTAGCAATTCTGGACGTGATTTCCTTCTCTATCCGACCCCCAGCAACCACCAGAATTCCTAGGTATTTGAACTGCTCAACATGATCGAGAATCAGATCATTTATAGCAAAATTTGGCAGTTCACCAGATCAGTCCTGAAGGAGCACTTTACTCTTGCTTGGCGAGAAGAACAACCCGTACTTAGATGCCTCCATTGCCATCGTATCCAAAGCTTGTTGGATAAATGTTGGGTCTTCGCCCAATAAGGCAATATCATCAGCATAGTCCAGGTCCATAATCCGCTCACATGGAAGGAGCTCAACGCCACCCGTGGAGAAACTACTGAGAGCACTCCGGAGGACGTCCTCGATGGCGAAATTGAACAAGAACGGGGAGATGGGACAGCCTTGTCTTACACCCGTTGTGGTGCTGAATGGCATTGACAGGCTATCGTAGGCCCTTACCCTCCCTATCGAGTGTGCGTATAGGTCCTTTAGGATAGCGACGTACTTCGATGGGATTCCATTGCGAAGTAAGCAGTTCCATAGGGCGGATCTGTCAACCGAGTCAAAGGCGGCCCTGATATCCAGAAACACCACAATGGTAGGTCGCTGATACAGGTGACGGTGTTCTAGCAACTGTCGCAGAACGAAGATCTGGTCTACACATCCGCGCCCTGGTCGGAAGCCAGCTTGCTCTTCGCGAGAAGTGCCCTCACGAATCGGGGTAAGTCTGCGAAGGAGGATGGCGACAAATATCTTAGCTACCACTGGAATAAGCGAAATTCCGCGATAGTTGCAGCATTCGTTCCGCGCTCCTTTTTTATGGACTGGTATTACTAGCGATTCACCCCAGGAGGCAGGTACCCTCTCATCCACACAAACCTTTGAGAACAGCTCGCGCAGTTCTGCTACGACTGCCTCGCCTCCTTCCTTGAAGAATACCGGGTGGAGCTCGTCGGGGCCCGGCGCCTTGTGTCGCTTTAGAAGTTGGATCTCTCTTCGTATTTCTTCGACACTGGGCGGGGCTAGCGACACGGACCACTGCAAAGTGGATTGAGGGATGTCGGCGGTCTCTGAGGGACGGTGCTGATTAAACTGCTGAGAGAAATATTCTCTCCATCTTTCTAAACGTCTGTGAAGGCTCGTTGTGCGCGAGCCATCATCCTCGAGGATGGTTTCACTCAGACCTTGCGGCTTAGGGCCACAGACACGGATCAATTGGTAAAGTCTCCTCATGTTGCTCATGGCTGACGCTCTTTCCATCTCCGAGGCGCGTTCTTTCCACCAAGACTCACGGTCACGTCTCAAACTATCTTTGATTAGGAGTCTAAGACACTTCCGATCGTCCTCATACTCTAAACCACTCGGTATGGCACGGCGCTGTTCGAGTAGCGTGAGGGACTCAGCAGAGACCCAGCGGTGTGATGGTTGACGAGTGACTTTGCAGCATTCCGTAGCAGAGTCATAGAGTGCTTGCTTAAAGTAGTGCCAATGACGATCCAGCTCGACCGGCCGATCTTTGGAAAGGGAAACCGATAGGGTATCCCTAAATCTGGCTTTTGTCTCAGGCATCGTTAAAGCGTTTGTGTCTAGTTTGGGGCGCTTTTGTTTGGGTTTGCCTCCGAATTGAAGGTTGATTGTTGCGCAAACTAAAGCGTGGTCAGAATCTACACTGGTGCTCTAGTATGATCTGCAGTTTTTGACACTACCTCGCCACCTGTAGCTTATCGCGATGTGGTCAAGCTGCGCCCAAGTACGTTGTGATGGGGATCGCCAGGTAGCTAGTTGGCGCTTGGAATGTCTAAAATTTGTGGAGACGAGAAAGAGGCGGTGGTCGTCACAGAAGGACAACAATCTCTCTCCATTGTCTGTACGATCATCTGACATTCCATACTTCCCTCCAAGGAAGCGCTCGGAGTGCGCTATACATCCAACTCGGGCATTGAGATCGCCGGCAAGCACTACTATATCGCCTCTGCGTGCTTTCGTTAACAGAGAACGAAGTTCTTCGTAGAATTCGTCCTTCACCTCATCTGCCCCACAGTTCGTGGGTGCCGAGATCACGAATAAGTTACGTCTCTCGTCGCTATGCTTGTTTACTCTGCTGTAACCCTGAAATCTCGCTGCGCACAGTCTGCTATTAACGGGTATCCAATCTATGAGGGAGGTTTCCGCTTTCTGGCTTAGAATAATCCCAACACCTGCTAGGCCGGCTGAGGAAGCAACGGGATCACTGCACACACGTAAGTAGAACCTACTCCCACGAGGCATAGGAGAACTTAGTTGCAATACCGAATCCGTGTCGCGAAGACGGGTTTCCGATAGGCAACATATGTCGATACCTAGTGTCTCTAGTGAGCAGGCTAGTCCAAGCTGTTGTTCTGGTTGTTGCAGGGTGCGGACATTGAACGATGCAAGCCTAATAGGGGCGCGCGGTCGGAGGAGAGCGTTGGGTATCGACACCTGTCTAAGGACAGTTGGCTGCGACGGGATGCGTCCAGCATTGATGGTCCGAAGTGCATCAGGGAGAGAGGGGGAGATGATGTGTGCTTGCGAAGTGGGTTCTGGAGAATAGCTTTCGAAGGTAGGATTCGTAGTGATAGCATGCGGCGTTGTCATCATCGTCATAGTTGAACGTAGGTATGATACTACCCGGTTGACTACAACGGCGCATATGATGCAGCTAGCAAGTTATGCAAACGTGTGAGCAAGTCAAAAGGGTTTGCAAGAGTGAAAGGACTAAGAAATATGGAATAGTGCGCAAGTTTTTGGGAGAAAAACTAAGTTTAGTTGTGATTCACGATCCTTTGTAATAGTACCTCGTACACAAGACTATGAAATCCAAGACCAACATAAGCTGGCGCGGGCGTTTGTGTCTGCGTATCGATGTCGGGTACACCAGTTGGCCAGCGAGTTATTCGGTCAATGCATGCTAAAATGTTAGTAAATCCATGAGATGTGGGAAGGGGGCAATTTGTATATAATCAAGCCGGGACAATATATGTTTGTGTAACTTGCTTTGATAGCATTCGATGCATTGATTGGTCAAATTTGTGAATAATTTACCGACCTTTCGTCAAACATCATGAGTGCAGATCATATTCTGAGGTGTGCCAACGGTACACGCCGTAAAGAGAAAAAAATGATTCGGAATACCAGTACTGAAATTGCACGTGACAGGTTGAGCGCGGTCGTAAATGGGGACATAAATAAGATGAAGTTATGGGGATACACGGTAACGTGTTATCTCATCGTCCGTGTTTTGTTTTGAAACAATGGCCGGTAGCGTGAGAATAGCGGTTTCAACGCTGTTGATCTGCGTGCGCGAGATGGCATCACCGGGAAAATAAGCTGAGTTCTGAGCTCGTAGTAAACTGGCCAAATAATTTAAGTTGCCGCGCATCTCATGGTGAGTGGCTTATCAATTCACCCTTAAACGCAAAAGTCAATGGTTTACAATAAGTCAACACGACGAAACCGCAGTCATATAAAATGTTGCGGTATTATTTGATGTAAAATTAGATTGGATGTTACTCCCCGTCGAATATGCTGTATTTCATCTACGCGTTTTGAAAACGCTTCGAAAAAATACACAGTGACTGTAATCCACAATGATCAATTTGTCGTAATACGGCAACAACTGCCGTTTGAGTGGCATCAGTTGTGATATTTTACAAAGGCTGACGACGCACATGCATGGTTTGCTACTCTAGTTCTTCACCCAATAGCTGAATATGTAATTTCAAAATGTAGACCACCAGTCAGATGTTACTTTCAGGGAACAAAGGGTGATATTGTCATCACGTACAAGACGTTCTCCATTCCTAACACATGAGACAAAATTCACCGACCTTCACAGCCAGATTTATTAGAAGCTATTCAATTCAATTTAATTCAGTTCAATTTTAATGGTCTAAAAGACAGGGGTAATTTCACCAATTTATAAGGGTGGTAGCCGTTCAGATCCCGCGAACTACCGTCCTGTCAGCCTACTTCCCGTGATATTCAAAGTTATGGAGCGCATAGTGACGAAAAATATAGTTCATCACTTGGAATCACAAAATATACTACCTGTCACCCAGCATGGGTTTCAATTCAATTCAATTCAATGGTCTAAAATGCATATAGCTTTACAAAAAACCACATAATAATATGGCAACAACGAATAATATAACAAGCAAAAATGGGATTACGTTGCTTACTGAGCAGTTCAAGAATCAATTAAAAATCCATAGGAGAGAAATTGTTTTTTATTGTTGGGATAACAAATTTAGATGCATGGTGGGCATGCCATACCACAAGGAATCTGGATAGACTGATCCCTCTAAGTAGCAAAATTATTTCCGGGAACAGCATCCAGACTTAATGTTATTGTTGTGTTTTCATCCGTTTTAATCTGCTTCAATAAATGTTGATGTAAATCCTGCTAAATCACTACCCCCTCGACTGCACACGAACCTGCCATACAAACCCATCTTTCGAGTTACATTATTCGGTTGCTCTACCAAAGAGCCGGGATTAAGGAAGTGTTGCGTCGTTCCTGCAAAAACTAAATACATAACTCTCGAGTTTCGGTGCCTTCAAATTCACTTTGAGCGTGTATGGAGCTTAAAGAAATATACTTGTAGCAATCTACGCCAAAACATGTCCGCTAAATGAGACGTTTGCTTCCATCCTCGAAAATATTTTTGAGCAACAGAAAAAGGTAGCCCACGTGTGCCCCTAAAAGCAATAGGTGGTTAAATATAAAATCCACAGCATCTGCGGAATCCAATAAGGGGAAAACTATTGGGCGTTTGTTCAGTATAGCATCGGCTCCGATCATCAGAGTGTTTAGCAACGCGCCACAATGCCAACCCAAGCAAGAACCTTCAAACAGACATGATCACACGTTCCAAAATGCCATACTGAGGCTGAAAATGTCACTGTTTTTATTTAGATGCAAGATGTTCGATTAATTTATGCTCATCTTATTTTACCACTCATTCTATAAACTCTTTTTCCGAACACCAACAAAATTAGTTTCATTGTCACTGTAATTATCTGAAGGTATTCTACGTTCTCCAATAAACCTTATCATTACCACAATGAATAATTTCATTGATAATAAATCATTCAACTCCAAATGAACTACTCTAGTTTGCAACCAACTAAATAAGCAAACGTATCGTTTCTCTGTACCCATTCCACGTTTCACAATGAATGGAACAAATTAGTCAATACTTACATGTTGTAACGGGTTTAACGAGGTTCTATTCTGCTGTTGGTAACGGGACCATGAAATGCTGGCTTTTGGGAGCTATCTCGGCGGCTCAAAAATCAGTGACCAATTATTCGCTTTATAGTAGCACCACATTAAATAATCCAATAGTGTGCTATTATGACCGACAGTACGTGTTTTATTGTACAGTGCGATTCACAAAAGTGGTAATGCCCGAAGATTAGTTCAGTAACAAGATGTTTCTTAGGTAAGCCAATGGTAATCCAGATGTGTCACCCGGGTCAAGGGACCGTTTACGGAGATGAGTTCATCGACAATAACAAAGTTCAATTTGCGCAATCGAGCCCCACGTACTTTGGTAAAGTATCGTCCAGACAAGAGTGAGTTTGAAATCCCAGGAAATATATTCCGTAATATTTCTCGTTCGTCCGTAATAAATCTCTTCAGCCTTAAGTTTTTTCTTCTGTGCAACACCTTTATTCACATTATATTGTTTAAACCTGGTCAACTAAGCGATTGCTAACCATAATCTCCGCCAAGAGGAATAATACTGCAACATGTTATCATAACGGGCGTTTTCTGGAACGAAATTAGTTGTTTCAATTCCTTTACAATTCAACTACCTCTGAGGTTTCATGCGATATATTTAACGGCCATTCAGATTCAGTTTGTGTAAGAAACCTGTGAACAATGCAGAACAATGAATTTAGTTCGGGGAATTTAGCTCTTATAGCCAGGAATTATTTTTGATTTAAACAACGTGTGATGAAAATTGAAATACATTTGAAAAGAAATTTTAATTAGAAATTGTCACGAAGTCAGCAAACGTTTTCGCAACCTGTGACAGAAGCTTAAAAAAATGTCATAATGGCGGGGATCTTGAATGTGCACTCAATGTCTGAGCAACACAGACTTAGCTTGTGTAGAAAGCACAAAACCCACAATTCAGTGGAATTAAGCAATCTTATCACAGAATATTCCATTATGAAAAGACTATGGTAATAGTAGTTATTCATCACCAAATGAGCGGAAAACAAAAATTCCGGATAATGAAACAAGAAAAAATATTCAATACATGAGTGCTCACTAGTTTTTTGTTAAACTACCCAATAACAAAAGAATGTTAATTATTGCAGCTCACCGCACACAAACGAATATCTTCTTATTTGTATTCCTTTTATTGAAAATGCGTTTGGAGTCCACTACAAAGAATGAGATGGAGCACGGTAAAATGAATTGCTTTTTGTATCTTGCTCACGGATGAATTATCCGACAATCAAATGTGAGACCAGGCACGTAGAAGACAAAGCATGGGCAAATCAACAGTTTTATTGAACTTAAACTATTATTGTGACCGTAGTACATGAGTAGTCAAACAAAATGCAAGAGTATTTCACACGAAATTTAATGCACAGAGTATTGTTAAAAATACCAATATAAGAATCGCGACAAATGGCGTTACATGATTACGTTCTTATAAATCTGGATTTCACTTCCGAATATAATTACACTTTTCATTTACGTGATGGCTCGCTCTGATATGATTATTAAATGCATCAACTGCATTGTACACATGACCCATGCAGCTTAGTTGGCGCTGCCTTGAACAACGGTGAACGTGATCTGAAGACAACCTGTAGGAAGAATTTCAACTTTTCTTATTTCTTCCATCCACGTTATGCTGCAGACACGGCTTACGCTTCGTAGATGGAAAGCATTCAGCTTCCGTTCGTGTCCTGTGTCTAAGGTCAAGATTTCATTCTCGTACAGTTTTTTATTGAACTCGCCCGCGCTCTATGCCATCATCTTTGTCTTTGCGGTTAACTTGCATTAGTTCCTTACACGAGAGTTTAAACAGGACCAGGTGACATTTTACGAGCGTGTTTCAAACGTGGCGTGATTTTCTTATTGTCATTTCTATCTTTGATCGCTATTCGGTTCATTTTTAGGTAATGTTTCTTCGTAGCTCAAAAGCTACTTGATGATATTCTTAAAATCCATCAACTCAACAAATCGCGCTTGAGAAGTCTCATGAATTAAAAGTCTTTTAAAACTGCAGTAATTTGTGCTAAAGTCGGATGTTCAAATTCAGTCCTCTTGCTTTCTTCTGGTTGCTCAGGCTTGACATCTGCTCTCTAAACTTAATTCCAAAGACGCTAGTTTGTTTTGGTTTCGCCAAGTATAAAAAACCCTAATTTCCGTTTTAGGGTAACGTTAAGGAATAAACATTCGAAGAATATTGCTTATCTCGAAATTCGTCTTTTCCGTTTCAAAAAGAGTTAATATTTCTATTACATGTTTTCGTCAACAATCATAGCTAAAAATGTTGCTGTTCATCATTACCGAATGCTTGCTGAATGGCAGTCGCATTTTTTGTTGCTCTAACACGTCTGGTTATATCTTCGCTGAATCTCCTGGGATTAATACAATCCGAGTTTCTGTTTTACTTTTGACTATAGTTATCAGAAATCATAGGTTTTATCTTCTCCGCAAATCAACAGCAACATTACCGTTCCGTCGTGAATATCTCAATTGGCTCACGTATGCAAACGTTTTTCTACCGCTAAATATTTTACGTTTTCTGCGCCCATTGCAACGATCGTCAAGAGCCACAGCTATTAATCAAACAGAAAGAATGTAAATTGAACAAGAGATTATGCTCAACTCCAAAACCGTAAAACCATGTTGTTAAAAAACGTTGAATTGTGTTCAATGGCACACAATGAGGGGTTTTAAAAATCGTCATCAAGCCGAGAAAAACCGTTTACTTTACAAATGCCCCTCATTGAATAAGATGCCTGAAAGGTATTTTGGATCAAGTGTTATTTGCCCAAGTGCAGAGTCAATTAGAATGTTGTTCCACTGAGATGGACATCAACCATGATTACCAGAGTGGTTGGGAAAAACGAGTACTTGGATGATACAAAGAGCCATCCAACCATTTGTGTTTATTAGCTAGGGGTCGTTGCCTTAACGCGCTACGCCAAGTGAAGCCAGCGGTTGCTTAAGCTATAGGTAAAATGAGAAAGGATTTTATTAAAAGATAAATGTCATCGACTATACCCTCCTATTCTGGGACGGCAAGCAAAATACATCTCGTTTATTAGTTGATGTGTCTTGGTCAGATCGGGTAAAATCGCCACCGCTATGTAATCAAAAGAAAGAAATGTTCGCAATAGGCGCACCCTTATACTCTCAAATGTCCCAGAAGATGCCAGTGGTTCAGATACAAGGTGTAAATCCAACCACAAAGATTGTTTCCAGATTCCGCTTCAACGTCATGTTGATTAGTATATTAACCAACAGAATTCACGAAAAACGAGCTTCTTCTTGTAAATTCCATTTATCAATTACTCAACGGAATGTTCGAAGTAATTTTTTCATTTTAACATATATTAATCAGCAAATGCTTCTATCCTGTTCTGACCAGCGATGATATCCACTATGACAAACCTCTTGGAGAGATTAATCATGCACTCATTATTTTCAAATATAATTCTGAAGCAAAAAGGACTAGTGACGCTCAAAAAATGATAAAAAATGGGATACGGTAGCATTATCAATGACGCTTCAAAAACTTACCGCCTAAGCACCGATTAACAGTAATGTCCGAGAAAGCTGGTCATCCATGCTGTAGAAAATCAAAAAAATGTAATTTAACTCTGAATATGCTTCCCAAAAATGAGAAAGTTATTTAAATTTGTGATCCTGTGTCGAACATGGAATTAAATAAATGTGAGAAACTGTGCGTTGAGAAGTCACATACTGCAAACAACACCTGAATCCCAAGAATGCTACCGTTTATCAAGGAACAAATATACTAAACTTGTCGAAGAGGATAAAGAAGGATTAAATTTAATCTGATGGACAAAATTGAACGAAGCCCGAAGCCTTTCTTCGAAATCGTTGACTGTAAGGCCAGGGTAAAGACAAACGTTTCTGCTTTAATTATTACGAACTACCTCTACTCCTATCGAAACCGCCAACAAACTCACTCAATTGTACTCTAGTGTGTTTTACCAAGACGAGCGCTTATGTTGAGTTATGCATGCATTCGGTTCACAAATTAACACATTAGAAGACCGCTATAATCCTCGAAAGATTCCAGGTGAGGCAACTCGGGTTAAATACAAAAATTCGCCAGGTGCCGATGAAATAATTTATATCCATCGAAATTAATGCGCCCATGCTATATTCTAACTAATCTCTGATAGTTTCAGACTGTCACAGAGTTGTTTCTATGTTTCTTTTGACTGAAAAAGTGGATTAATCACTCCAATTTACAAAGGCGGAAACAGATCCGATGTCCCTAAGAGTAGACCAGTCATGTTGTTGCCAGTTGTCTCTAAACTTCTCAAACCATTAGTAGCTTACCTAATTATCAAACATTTAGAATAAAATATGCTTCTTTCCATTGCACAGCACGGATTTAGTACAAGAGACTGCTGCTTCATCAATCTTCTCATAATCCTTAATAAATGGTGTCCAGCCGTTGATATTGGATACCCAATTTCCATTAGGCCTTGGACCAGTTATACTGATATAAAAATTCTAGCTGCTTGAGGCGAGTGGCAGACCATTGGTATGGCTTCAGGATGAGTTGACTGATAGAGTTATCAGTAATAGAGAAGTAATAATGTAGAAGTAATTTTTTGCCCAACTCAATGTGAATTCTTCGGGACAATACTTTTCCGATGTACGAACACGATATACCTCAAACCGTACGCAGTAAATTCATCATCAAAGTTTTTGAATAGCGTACGCACCATAGAAGTTTACAAAATTCTGTAAAATGACATCGAAGCACTTTATAGGTGATCCTGATGAAACTGCCCGCAATTCAACATCCAAAAATGTAAATTGGTAAACGTCAATTAATACTTTGAATTTACATTCTCTCTGTGACCTTTGCATGGATTTGCAGCAACGTGTAAATTACAGCGACAAAAAAGTGATAACTGGACTATAAAACAGGCCAAAAGTTTAGAGGATTGTATCACTCAAACTATCTGACTTCTCGTACGCCGTGTCATTTGTGATTCGATCCTGCTGTGCAACATACGACATACAGTGAATAGCCCGTTTGAACACCTTTCTCATCGGCAAGAAGCACGAGGTATCAGATTTCATGGCTACAAGTTAACTATTCCACGATGTAGATCGAATTGCTAAAGGTTCTTCTTTGCTGTTCAAGTTTGCTTTATATGGAACTCGCTGCTTTAACATATCGTTTGTGCATCAAGCTCTAATATGTTCGAGGCTGCACGTAACAAGTATATGTTGAACAAATCCAAACTCGCACATCAATACAAAATCTGGCTTTCCTTACTCGCAATGCATCTTTGTTGTTTTTATGCATTGCCGATGTTTTCAATCTATGCTTACTGTAAAGTATCTGCTTTGTTGTCCATCGAAACTTTGAATCAATTTGAGTAGTCAATCTATGTAAAACTTAATTTCCAGTCGTTTATCGTATAATATCATCGTTAACTGGAGAACCAATAAATGTATGCTTGTCTTCAAATGATTCCACAAAAGTGATTTTTTCAATTCGAAAGCTTACTCCTAAAAACAAGATGTCAACTGTTATTTGCACGAACGGGCCAGAGGTTGAATCCCCGTGCTTAACGGAAGATTCACAACAGCGAGAACACATCTGTGAAATCCATAATATCAGGGCTAATCATGCGAATATGACACGCCTTTTTGGGATTTAGAAATCTCCCCTCGTTTTTGAGAGCGAAGTCTTTTACATGTCATTCAGCAGTCATTTAATGCAAATGACTGTGTATTACCATCAGACCAAAAAAGTATAGCGCTTTATAATCCATTCGCATCCTTCCCATAACAGAACAACAAGCTAATGAAAGCCCTAATCACCATCGGATGTTAGAAAACGAGAACGCAGGATCTTTATTCACGTATCACAGAGCTCAAATATTTAGATGAGATCAAAACTACATCCATGACTGTGAGCAATGGCGTTTTATTCAACAACAGATAATTCTATCTGATACCTTCACCGTTTCGTTTAAACACTTACCTTAATCTTCGAATTATCACAAACATGGCATCCGAATTATCAAAGCAACATTCCACTCTGGAAGCATGGCTCCAACTGCGTCAATCAATTTGTACTGACGATATGTGCTAGCGTAGATTCGTATGCGTTTTTCTTCGAATAAACCGAGTGACAATAGTTCAGTACTGCTCGATTAAGTTTAACAGCATGTTATAGTTTATTTAATCGGTACTGACGACTATGCTGATACTCCATCCTTTGCGACAAAAGATTCCACGCAACTAAAATTTTCCCTGCCATCAAAATCTATTTTGCTAAAAAATCAGCTAAAGACTCATGCAAAGATGTAGGGGAAAACGTGCAACAGCCAACCCTTACATGGTCGGCTTCATGAAGAACCAACTAGAAGACACAAATAGCAGTCTATACCACGCGAACTTTCCTTGATTCTAGACGAATGCTCAAGGCTTCATCAAGCGCATGCTGATCCTGATCTTACTGTCCTTACCTGATGAGTGCAAACAGCACGAAACCGGTCGTGGGGTATGCGTGACGGAAAAGCATGCAAGTGGATATTTCGATATTACAGTTATAATTATGGCAATCACTTTATAATGGGCCATTTTGCATTTACCGAAACCAGTTTATTGCATGATATTTTGAGATTGCAATAACTATTATACGAATCCTCCAACATGGCAGAAGATTACTCCTTGTTTGCAGCGAGCATTTATTATGCGCACTGATCGATGATCCAGTTCTATCTCTCGTGGATATTTTATGGTGTAATTTCGAACTGAGTAAAAGCGATTATTGGGTAATAGCTTTAATTTCACGTTTCGCCTAGTAATCTCGTGACAATGTTTTACATTTTTTACGCTCTATACTATCTGAACGAATCTCTCATATTTTGCGTATGCGTGGTTTAAATTTCCCCGGATTGGCACTAGGTTACACACAACACTAAGTTTGTGCACAACGTTTTGCTATAATTATAACTCATTCACAATACAGTCATATTCACGAAGCGACAAGATTCCGTGAAAATAATAATCCATCCGTCATGTATTTCATACTCATGAATGAATAACACATGCTTGATAATTTATGCATTGAATGCATTTAGGTCCCGGTGATCATATCGTACTATCATTTGCCTACGTCTGGTATGCCTACCAATCAAACTGTTCTAAACCCTCGACACGTCGCATCACAAATTACAAACTTTTCTGTAACCACGTAATCGCAAACTGTAATGAATTGAATTGTATTGAATTGAGTGAATTCGCTTGATAAGATGAATTCGGTAATTTATTTGAAATGGTATCTGATGAATGATGAAGTTTGCCAACTTTGGAGCCACTCTCTTGGTAATAAAAACTAGATTCTCCTTTTGAATCAATGATACGGGCGGACGTGGACGTTTTAACAGGAGTAGCACTTGAGTTGGTTGATAGGGAAGTCAAATTTTCATCATCAAACAAAAGAGCTTTAGCACGATCGATGGCACTGTTAGAAATTGGTTGAACTGTCTTTCTAGATACAGTCTGAATATCCAGAGTAACGGGTGCCTTGGCTTTGCTGACAGGTTCTCTTAGACCATATGCAATCAGGCGACGTTTCATAAATATAGGATCACCCGTTATTTCTGAATGAACAGGTTTTATGTTCATGCCACCGGAATGCGATGCACACTGACGAGTTAAATCTTTCGTTGCACGAGAGTCAATTTTTGATAATGAACTTGTAGACAAAAATGAAAAGTCAATATTGAGTAACTTCAGCGATTTTAAGCCAAGAATAGGCGGACTAGATTTCGTGACAATGAATGAACACTCAACTGGTTTGGAGGTACCATATCTGACTGGAATAGAGCAAACTCCGACAACAGGTACAGAATGTTCTGTAACGCCGTGAATCGAAATGTCAGATTGATGAATTTGAGCATCAGGGGCAAAATGTTTCAAGTCATTCAATGAAATCAATGATTCCACACTTCCTGTATCAAGTATAAATTCTTTGGAACCATAACTACTGAATATACGTTTACGAATATGAGACACTGTGTATGGCGACACTGATAATGATAGTGAGCTGATTTGATTTTCAACATTGACGACTTTTGTATCATTACTATGCACATAACATGTCTTAGAATTTCGACAAACTGACTGAATATGTCCAAGTTTACCACATTTAAAACATTTAGCATTACGAAATGGACAAGTAAATCGAGAATGTAACTTGCCACAAGATGCACATTTTCCAAACTTCTGATTGTCAAAATTAGATATGCTTTTGCCGAATTTGCTTACTCTGTCTGGTTTGACATCAGAATCACTTTGTCGCTGTGGTCGGTTGCTGGACTGAGGTTTAGATCTAGAGGTTCCGAACAAAACTGTTTGAGTGTCAGCATTAATTTGACGATTAATTTCTTTTGAAACATCTTCATAATGTTCGCATATTCTCTTGACATTTTCATAGGTTGGATTATTCAACATCAATAACTGGCGATATAAATCGGGTTCATTGATACCAGCAATTAAACGATCTCCTAAATGATCATGCAGTTTATCTTCGAATGCACAATATGTAGTCTATATTTGCAATTACAGAATAAATTGACGAATAGACTGGTTCTCTTGTCTTTGCATTGTATTTAAGCGTGCACGTTCAGCAATTTCGAAATTTTTCGGAGTCACATGCGCTAATAGAATTGATTTCAATTCATTGAAAGTCTTCCTTGCAAGTGGGATAGGGAATGATACGTTTTTCAACAGAGCATAAACATCTTCTCCTGCTGAAGTAAGAAAAAGTGCAGCGATAATTGAATCAGGCATTTCACCCTTGGTGAGACACCAAAGTTCAAAACGTTCGAAGTAATCTTCAATTTCTCTGGGGGTTCCATGAATATTGAGAGATCCGAAATTTTGTGGAAACGACATAGCTTATCGCGACGCCAATTGTAATGAATTGAATTGTATTGAATTGCGTTAATTAACCAACCCAATAATTGAATTAAGAATAACCACACTCACTTGAATCACACAGCGTATAATAATTAATGTAACTAACAACGAGAATTTGAATTACAGAATTATTGATTAGTATTGATTGTTATTCAAACATTCATCACTCAATCATATTTGAGGAAAGAGAATCTTGATATTGCTTGGTCTATTTTTGTCGACTATTAGTAGATCTTACTCGAACAAGCTTCAACATTGGAAGCCAACAGTGTCTTCCTCGTTTCTCCATGGCAGAATGTTTACCGTCCAAATCCTGCCAGAAACCTGCAAATCGGGAAGCCCATAAACACCTTAGAAATTGTTGCAAATTACTTTGTCGTGTAAACAGGATTTTTTATCATACATCACTGACTGAAATGTTTTTCTATCAAATCCAAAAAGCTTATATCAACATGTTCATGTGAACCGGAATGTACAAAAAGGGTTTTACAATCAATGACCTTGGGTAGTGTGTTTGTACGGCTATAATGTGCTATTTTTCAAGGTTATTCCCTTTTGCATTCTACGCCTATATATAAGGATGAGCAACTTATTTTTGTCATTATTGAAAGTGAGCTCCAACACGAACTTCTCTGAAGCCTTCGTCTTCTCTCTCAACAATGGGTTGAGCAAGTATCGTGGTCACCTTTCGATGATGCGACCTCTATCAAATCATGTCCTCACCCACCCACCTGTGCTTTTCCCTATTCTCCCGCAATTCCGAGACAACGCATTTGCGCGGTCACTCCCACAGACTTTGCTTGAAACAGTCCCGTATCAACTGCCGAAAGTACTTTTTCTCTGTGCGTGTTTGTGCTCTTTGGAACAAATTACCAGAGGATGTGGTACCGGCTTCTTCCTTAACCGTGTTTAAACACAGAATCGACTCCTTCCTCCAAGAACTCCATTACAAAATCCCTTGATTATTAAATTACTACATTTAACTTTCTGTTTCACTTGTTTACAGGTCTAACGCAACCACGATGCCTCCGCTTCCCCTGCTACCGATCCCGCAAATTCGGAAAGACCAATTTCCAAGCGAGTGTGGCCCGCAATATGGCCTTCCCGCCCCCGTACTAGATGATACTCCCTGTTTTATTTTCACCGCACTGTATATAACACCCTGTGGTTTTTTAAGCTATGCTTTTACGCCACAATAACTATTGCTCTATTATCCTCTTATGACACTCGCTTCATATTTTTCACTTTTGCTTGCTTTATTAAACACCATGCCATCCTGCGGTTATTTTAAGCTTGTACGCTTTTTTACTGCAGTAAACCATTGTTCCATCTTCCATTCACAGTTACACACGCCTGTGTTACTTACGAATCAATCCTGGTAGTGGCGGGTGTTTTCAAGCACACTTCGACTTGGTCGACTATAGCCCTGTGATACTGATACTGAACGTGGACGTTAGCTTCTTACGATATTTTGATATTGTTGTGGATATCCGATCTATTTCAAAATTATTACAAGAACTTTTATTCCTTTTTCAACGGATTTAAACATGGTTACGACTCGTAAATCTGCGAAAGGAGATCATGCAGCACCGACTGCAAGGAAGTCTCAAGAGAATGGAGGCTCCGCTGCTCACTCTCGGGATTCTTGTCTCTTTTTTTCGAAACAGGTCGCCAATAACGCTAAAGCTGTTCAATGTTAAATTTGTTTAATGTGGATACATATTCGATGCGGTGGAATGAAGCCGGAGATGTATCGTTGGCTTCAGAAAAATCATGCGGTATCATTCGCACGATATGTAAGATATGCCTTCTACAGACTGCTTTTAAGCTCGCAAATACTCAGCTTCAAGTTGACACGGCTTCTGCTAAGACCTCTGAAGGTATTGATTGGGGGATTGTAAATAGTGGCACACCCTCGAAGAAGGATATATATATATTTACACAATCATTTGAAAATGAAAAAGTGCCACCCGGCAATGCACGAGAAAAAGAAAGAAAGAAAAAAAGGTACAATATGAGGGGGAATTTTTTTTTGTCCATTGTTCCACATGTCGATTTTTTCATTTTTTTGTTTTTATATTTTTTTTACAAAGTTGAGGGGGGAACACAAAATAGAATGCACTCTCTCCACTGTTGCCGGTTCTCAGCCATCGTCGACAGCGTGTCAAGCCACAGACACTCACTATCCTTTGGACCCCACCCAGGAAGCCGCGTTCGTCCGACCCGAGCTAAACCCGACGTCAAGCGTCAAGAGGTGTGATATTGTGGTGTTCCTCTACTATCAGGGTTTGCCTTGTCAGCAGAATTCACCCATGTCTATTGCTGTGATAAAGCTTAAACGGGATTTTATCCCTTCTGCTTTCGATTCAGAAGAAGAAGAAGCATAGCCAGGTGCAATTCAAGCGTCAATATTAGCTCCATATCAAGAACGTAACAAATTCCTTACTATCCGATGCCCAGCACGGATTCTGGAAAGGAAGGTCCTTCCTTTCTTGATGAAGTGACCTCGCGCCTCGATGAAGGGAGAGTAGTCGAAGTATGCTATCTTGATTTTCAAAAGGCCTTTGACTCAGTGAACCATAGGTACCTTCTGCACAAACTAACTATGTGTAGCGTCACAGGTGACCTACATCGATGGTTAGACAGCTTCTTAACTAATCGCACTATGTTAGAATTGCAGGGGAGTGCTCGCAGGAATCACTGATTGTCAGTGGAGTGCCTCAAGGCTCGGTGCTTGGTCGATTACTTTTTCTTATTTTTGTAAAAGACCTGGCAGCATGCTTGAGTTCTCGCTGCTTCCTGTTTGCTGATGATGTTAAGATCCTAGGAACCGACAGTAGAGATACGCTTATCTCTGATTTAGAAAAAGTAATCGAGTGGACAAAGACCTGGGACTTGCCACTAAACTTGGGGAAGAGCTGTCTTCTGACGACTGATTTAGCGACAACCAAACTAGAAGTTGAAGGAACTATCAGAATAGCGGCTGCTCAGAAAGTGAAGGATCTTGGCATTACTATAACAGGCGATTTTAAATGGGCTACACAATGTGCCGAAGCTGCAAACAAGGCTCGTAGAGAATTGTTCAGACTTCGCTCAGCGTTATCTTGCGAAAACCTTCAATCTTCATTTCCTTATACAAAGTAGTCGTGCGGCCTCACTTGGAATACTGCGTTCAATCCTGGGCACCGTACTTAAAAAAGGATATAGCATGTCTCGAAAGGGTCCAGCGCCTTGTGACTAGGATGGTTGAGGGTCAGACAGGTAAAACCTATGAGGTAAGACTCAAGGACCTCGATCTATTCTCACTAAGGAGATGGCGGCTGCCATGCGACCTAATAAAAGCCTTCAAGATTCTAAAGTGTCTTACGAGTGTTAATAATACTGAACTTCTTGAACTTGCCCCTAAAGCAGTTACAAGGGGTAGTTCTATTAAACTTCTTAAGAATAGGCCCAGGTTGCTGGCACGTGAGCACTTTTTCGGCAGCCGTGTGGTCAACTTCTGGAACAAGCTCCCAGATTGTATAGTAAATCTCCCAAATGTGTTGAGGTTTAACGGAATTAGACGCTAAATGGCCTACCATATGTCCGCACATTGCCTGATAAAAAAATATAAAAAAAAGAAAAAAACAAATTGTTACATTTTTTCTATCTCATATCTGTCTAGACCTGGGCAACCTAACAGGATCTTAGCCCACATGCAGTCTATGAGTGTGCTTCACTTTTAATCATCTAGGCTAGTGATTTCGTAAATCATGCATTGTTTACGCGTATTATTGCATTGTTTCCTGAATAGATGATCTCTCACCGTGCCAGGGAAGAGAACCCCTACCATACTTTCCAGACATCAGGAAACAAGAACGTGTGAAACGTACGAATTGTATAATCAGTGTCGAAAAGCCGGATGCTCAACCGCATACCGCCGAAGGAAATCTGGGCGCGTGATGGTCTTTTAGCCACCTTCTGACCTGTGCAACATGAACTTGAGCTCGCACGATTGAGGTTCAGCGAGGGAAACCTTACGCCGCACGCCGGAAGTCCCTAGATCTTTTCTCACTTGCTCGCCGTCGTTTGGGAGGCGACTTAATTGAAAACTTTAAGTGACTTCTTTGCCTCAAGTCCCGAGCTGTGCAACCGCGGGCATTCACTCAAACGTCCTAAGGAGCGATGTAGACTGGACTCCCAGGAAACCTTTTTCAGCATCAGCGTGGTACAAACGTGGAACCGGCTTTCAGAAGAACTTATATCTTGAAGTTCTGTCGCGAATTTTAAGAATGGTTTGTACCGCATCTGGGGTAATCTATTTTCTGAATGCTCCCCCTAAAATGCTATGCAAGATTATGTAGTTCATCATTTTCTGCGTTATCTGGCAAATAAATTAAATGCTAGAGTTCTGTTTTTTAAATACACAACTCTTCTTTAGCTGACCTCTCACCGTACTGGTGAAGAAAAATTGCTTTTTATTTTTCCAACACCATTCCTAACTAGGTGCTTCCTAAATACAACCAATATAATGTCTTGGCGTCGCTATCGTCGAGGATATCCAATGTAGAATGAAAACTAAGCAGTGGTGGTTGCTTCTGTACAGCTTTCCACCGAAAGAAATTCTCGATTGGCTCGTTAGCCACTTACTGTCCTGTGCAACTGAACTGAACTTATTAAATTATTTCAAATTTATCTTTTATCGCTAACGATAATGTTTATTTTCCACATAAAGTTATTTTTCAATTTTAAGAAACAACTTAATAAGTTTTGTGCTTACGCTAATATATATTAGGCTGTGTAATACTACGATTCTTTTTCTTTCAGCTCTGGCTCTAATGCATCGCTAGATTTTTTCTTCAAAATATTCCTGTTCACTGATACACAGTCTATTATACTACCTGGCCCGCTTTGTTTTCCACACCTGATTGAAAGGGATACAATTTCTCGTGCAATGTCGACGCAACTAGAATCTCCGAACATCACAACACCAACAGCTCCATCCGCGGTTATCAACCGACCTCGAGAACCGGACGTTCCTCGTGCGGATGAATTAGGGTTTCCCAAAGTCAAGCGGCCGATGTCTTTGCCGATTTCCACCGAAGTTCATCCGGGGAAGATTCCTACTGGATTGCTATCAAAGCTCACCAGAAGTCCTCAATCTGCACCGTTGATACCGCGCACAGCATCACAATTCACAGAACAACAGACTTCAGGTGATATGAATCATAGTAGGTTGGCCGAGTTGTTGTTCTTATTCCAATACGGTGTCACCTACGTCCTCAATGATAGCATGGCATCGTTACTATATCAGTGCCTAATGGATCTGGAATAAAAAAATCAAAATTGACAGCAAACTAAGTTGAGTCAAATTGATTTATCACAAGCCGTATCCTGGCTGTGTCGCAGAGTCACAAACCACACTTGGGCTATAATACTGTAAGGTTTCTCAGATGCACGGATGTGCAATCGTACAGTATTTGTGTGCTGTGTGGCTATCATCGTACTAAATTGATTGGCCACCGGTAGTGCGCTGCATACTGAAACACGGTGCAGTCTCACTACCATTTCTATTTTCTTTCTATTTGTTTTGTTATATCCGTCTAGGCCTGGGCAACCTGACAGTATTTTAACCCACGTGCAGTCTCTGACTGTGCGGCACTTTGCCTGGATAAGGCTTGTGCTTTCATACATACATGCATAAGGTTTCTCAGACATAGATATTTATAATAAATTGAAAATGTTAGTGAGAGTCCGACGTGTTTTTTTTGCGAGCAGCTCAGTTACGTTGGCGAAGCAATTTAGCAAGCTGATACTTGCGTGGTAAAAAAGTACTACGAAACTGCACATCCGTCCGATTCATGTTAGCAACTATCGCACATTGTGAATGCGTAGAGCGACATCGGCAGTGCAGTTTCTTCGCGCCTTCGATTCCGCAGTTTGTCACAAAGGTTCCTGATAGCGTTACTTGAAATATAATGAACCTGACTCAGGCGCACCGCTAAAATTCGCAATATTACAATTGTACGCTGTGTAATAAATAGTACGACAGCTGTTGTTTACGAACCAGCTTGTAAGTGGGTTACGCAGCACCCACTTCAATGTTGCATTTCTGATATGTAGACTAATTGCGAACCCATAACCAGTTTGTCTAGGATTCGTCGATGTGTATGCAGTACTCATGTACTGTGCAAGGAATGCCATGCTCAAATGATTGTCATCTGTATATGATCCTCGTGATCCTCTCCGTATATGTCCACCTCGGTCTGGACAATGTGAGAGTTTCCACGTCTAGACAAATAGTATGCCTGTACAACACCTCACATTATTCCGGCTTTGTGATTTCATATATGCTTACCTACTGTACATTCCATGTTCATCTCATGTTGCAAACCGCTATTTTTAAAACAAATTCCGACCCTATTCTTCTACATTCCAAAATACCGATTTGTTCTAGCAGCCCTAACTGGAAGCGTAAAACGCCCAAGCTCACCAGAGTTTATCCAGCCATACTCTCCAAAGCGCCAACGTTCCCTGTTGTCCCCGATGCAACCTCCGGTGGACATTCTCTCGGAGTCTCTCTCACCTTCCTCGAATTTTGCGGAACACGTGGAATTTAATTGTTCAGATTTGGCCGTTTTGGGTGATGCATATTTCGCTAGGATTGATAATTTACTGTGGCCGAATAAAGCAAATGAACGATGGCCTCCGTTGGTCGTTAACCGCTATTCGAGTACGTGCCTTCTCTGGTATTTGTTCTTTGAATCTCTAAAATGCAGACGAAATGTTACACTTTATTTATTTTGTAATCCCCAGAATTGCATCTACATCGCGATCCACCGTCTGAGTTGTTGCGCTCTCTTTTGGAATCCCAACATCTGTTAGACGGAGATGTAAGTTTTCTTACTATATCTATATCTATTTTTTTTTATCGAAACGTGCACTTTTGCGTGAACTGCGCTTTAGAATGACGCAACCTGACAGTATCTTAGCCCACGTGGGGTCTATTACTGTGCTGCTCTTTACCTGGATCAAGCTTGTGATTTCATACATACATACATATCAATCCAGGCGTTGGTAACCTGACGTTATTTTAGCCCTTCTGCTGCCGATGGCATTGCTGCATTCACATTTCCGATTTAATACACCTACATTCAGACATATTTCGTACATCTATCAATACATTTGATTAATCTTGTTTGTTGTAAGTGAAGTGACAAGGAAAGCTTGCTATGATGCATGGCAGTGTTCCCACAAGGAAGCGGTCATGCTGATATCGCTCTACTCGTTCAGAACACTTGCTTCAATGCCTGTTTGCTTCTAGGTGTCGGCACCTCGTCCTGCTGTTTCTACGTAGATCGCTTTACGTATCTCAGTAGTTGTATCAATAATTCTGCATCGTTAGACGACGAGGTATCGGCACGCATTTCTAAAGCGACCGTAGCATTCCGCAACCTAGGTCACCTCTGGCGCCAGAAAGGACTGTCTCTGTTACTCAAGGGTAGAGTCTATAAAGCGACAGTTCGGGCTGTGTTGCTGTATGGGTGCGAAACATGGACCCTACGTAAAGAACACTTTCTGCGTCTCCAAATATTTCAAAACCGAAGTCTCCGCAACATTCTAGGGGTTAGCTGTTACAATCGCATACGCACCGATGCTCTCCGAAATAAGTTGTTCGGTAGTAATGTTGATATAGAGAAACAAATCAACTTGCGTAGGTTACGCTGGTTGGGTCACGTATTACGGATGTCGGACCACCGACTTCCGAAACAGATTCTTTTTGCGACGCCACATCCTGATTGGCGTAAATTTCGGTGGCCAAACCGTCACATGGCAAGCAGTTAAAACCCTTACTAGTAACCTTTTCCAAAGTCGGGCGCAGCGCGTCTTTCCAGGCTGGTGCCTCCCCGCGATCAATATGGCAATGGCTATTTAACGCTCAGGTATGTCCAGAAACAGTGTTCAAAATGCGGTCGTGCACTAAGCAAAATCTTCTTGGAGTGTTTGCTTAACCTTGTATGTTGTGAAGTAGTGACGAGAAAAGCTTGTTATGATGCATGACAGTGAAAGCCGCAGGGAAGCTGCCGTGTTGATATCGCTCTACTCGTTCATGAAACTTGTTTGAATGCATGTTCCATTCGAGGTGTAGGCACCTCTTCCCAGTTTGTTTGTGCTTACACTTCTATAGAAGCCGTAGCAATTTAAATCCCACCCTTCCCCATCTTTTAGGATTTTACTTTTTCATGGTTGTATGGCAGTTAAGCATTCGGTACGTGCTACGCCGATGTAATGATGTATGTTATGAATTGAATCAGCTTCTTTCCCCAATCAGTGTCAATTTTTCTCCCATTTCATGTTTGTATGGCAGTTAATCACGTGGTGCTTGTTACGATGACATAAAAAATTAGCATGGTGGTTATCAGCACATGGGTGTTTTAGGTGTTTTACCGGTGGCGATAAAAGGTGGATGCCACGCGCAAGACCCGAACGAAAGCTTGACTGTTCCATATTCGGAACATTCGTCATCGTTTTAACCTAAACGGGATGAATCAGTTGGTCTACAGGCTACGTTCACATAGCAGTTCGACACTGTTGCCTTTGCGACCTATATCATTAATAGCACTAATCGGTCGTAGTCTAAAAGATTTCCCGGATGGAAGGATACATTGAAATTGATCTACTTGAGGTAGAATGTTGTTTGTTAACGAGATATTAAGGTTGCTGGACATGATTTCCTCTCATTTCCGGGAAAGAATGTGAAATGCTAGCCTTTATCCTAGCTGCCGCGGCTGCCAGTATTGCATGAAATTACAAGCCCGGAGTCAGGCAAAGTGCCGCACAACCAATGACTGCGCATGGGCTAATATACTGTCAGGTTTCTCATGCCTATACAGATAGGAGTATGTATGTAAAAAATCACAAGCCTGATCCATGTAAAGTGCCGCACAGCCATAGGCTGCACGTGAGCTGAGATACTGTCAGGTTGCCATGGCCTAGACAGATGTAAGAAAGGAAATAGAAATGGCAATCAGACTCCAGCGTATTTCCACATGCTGCTTACTTCCGGTGACGAATAAGCGTAACACCGTGTTCGCTGCACCGCACCGATGTACTGCTCTAGTATCAGCTGGTGAAACCGTGCAGTGCTTGTGCGACTATTCCGTACTTCGGCTTATTCGTTCACGAAACTTGATTGAATGCATGTTCCATTCTATTCCCCCCTCATATCTGTCTAGGCTTGGGCAACCTGACAGTATCTCAGCCCATGTGCAGTCTCTTACTGTACGGCACTTTGCCTGGATCAG